>MU224395.1:2570352-2614229 GCA_018584345.1 Thuja plicata
CTGTTTTGATGAACTCACATTTCTCCAAGTTAATCATTAACTTCTCTTCATGTAGCCTCTTAAGTACTGATTCCACATGCTTGAGGTGTTCCTCTCTTGTCTTGCTAAAGATGAGTATATCATCCAAATATACCACTACAAATTTGCCAATGTGGTCTTTAAGTACTTCATTCATCAACCTCATAAAAGTTGATGGTGCATTTGATAAGCCATATGGAATGACTAGCCATTCATACAACCCTTCAGTGGTCTTGAAGGCTATCTTCCACTCATCTCCTTTCATTCACCCTTATCTGGTGATAGCCACTTTTTAAATCTATCTTGGTGAAGTACCTTGCACCTCCTAGACAATCCATCAAGTCTTCTATCCTAGGGATAGGGAACCTATATCTAATAGTGATCCTATTTATGGCTCTGGAGTTAGTACACAATCTCCAAGTACCTCCTTTCTTAGGGGCTAGGACTGTGGGTACAACACAAGGACTAATACTATTCCTTATAAGTCCTTGTTCTAGTAACTCTTGAATTTGCCTAGCTATTTCCTCATTCTATTGAGGTGTCATCTTGTAGGAAGCCTTATTGGGTAGGGTAGCTCTAGGAATAAGTTCAATCTTATGTCTTATGGGTCTAATAGGGGGTAAGGTTGATGGTTGTCCATCACTTACAATGCCTTCATATTTCTGCAACATTTCTTGTATCTCTTGTGGCAGCTCTGTCCTCTTTACTATTTTGTCTTTCTCTTCCTTAGGATTCAACACTAGAGAAAAACCAACCCCTTCTCCTTCTTATAGGGCCTTCAAGAACTCCTTTTCTCCAACCATAAGGACATTAGGACCTGTTGTCCTCACTTCCGCATCTTCTAAAAGTGACTGAATTATGAAAGTCACATTGTCCTTCTTAAAAACATAAGAGTTCTTCACTCCATCATGGATAGCTTGATGGTCAAATTTCCATGGCCTACCTAGGTGAAATTGACATGCATCCATAGGCAGTACATCACACAATACATTTTCTTTATACCTTCCTATGGAGAACTCCACCCAAGCTTGTTCGTTTTCCAAGACATGATGTCCTTATTGAGCCAAGTGACCTTGTAAGGACTAGTGTGGGGTATTCTTGTCATATTTAACTTTCTGACAACCTCCTCTAACACAATGTTTTCAGTAGAACTAGAGTCAATGATGACCATACATACCTTGTTCATCATCTTACATTTGATCCTAAACAAGGACCTCCTTTGGCTTGACTCCTCCTTGACTGGTTCCTTGATCAATGTCCTCCTCATCATGAGGTTCTCACCTTCCTCTAAATTTAATGGCACCTCAAGGTGTTTATAAGCCGCATTTGTGTCTTCTTGGACCAAATTAGTCCTCTTGTTACCTCCTTGAGAAGTACTACCCTTCTCTGGACACCTATAGGTAGGGTGTCCCATTTGATTGCAATGGTAACATTTCGTATTGGTAAAGTAGTTGCATCTTCCTCGTTGTCCACCACTTCTACCTCTAAAACTTGAGTTCCTTCCTCTACCACCTCTACTAGATCTTCCTTCTTTCTGGTCACTATATTTTACTTCTCCTTGTGTTCTTGATTTAGAACTCCTTCCACCATAGCCACCTCTTGATCCTGTATTATCCCTTCCTTTACCTCTTCCTAAGAACTTTGTTCTTGTTTTCTTTTTCCTTTATCCTCTATCTTCAAGGCCATTTGATAGCATTGGCAGATGGTTTTCAAGCTCACAAGACTCATGTCTTCTTGAATAGACCATTTGAGTCCATTCATATACCTAGCTAGCTTGATGCTGTCATCTTCAACCACTTGTGACCTTAGGCACAATTTTTGGAACTCTTCATTGTATGCTTTGACATCCAAATCTTTTTGTCTAAGATTGTGTCTCCTTTTATGAAATTGAACTTCATAATCATTAGGTAAGTAAGTTTTCTGAAGCTTAGTTACCATTCCTTTCCATGAGAGTATAGGACTCTTTCCTTCTTTCTCCCTTTCAGTTTGAACAAACTTCCACCATGTGAGAGTTGATCCTCTCAACCTTGACTTGGCCACACTCACTTTTTGGGCCTCTATGATACCATCACATTCAAAATGGTTCTCTATGTTGTCTATCCAATCCACAACTAAATCTGGATCCATTTGTCCACTAAATAGTGGCACACCCTCCAAAGCTTTGCCACTTAAAGCCTTTAATGCCTTTAGGAAGGGTTCTTGATCACTGACAGGGTCAAGAGTTAGAACTTCCTCTTCTATATCCACTCCCTTTTCCCTCACTTCTTCTTCTTTCTGATCTATCTTGTCTTTCATCTCCTCTGCTTTGTCTTGGACTTCTCCCAAGAGTTGCTCCATTTGAGCCAACCTTTCTCTCAACAATCTGTTGTCTTCTTCTTGCTCATCCACCTTTTTAGCTAGCTCAGCATTAGTCACCATGATTTTATCTTTCTCTGCACTTCCAGTAGTATTTTCTCCCACTGACTCAGTAGGCTGCAACATCCACCACAAGCCTAATCCTTAATCAAGCTCTAATACCAATATGATGTATGATAACTCCAAGGTTAGCTTTCACACCCTCCAAGAGACTTCACTTGCCTCCTAGGATCCTATTCATCTATAGGATCTTCCAATAGACTCAGATCATTAACTAAGACCTATTCAATCTCTGCTATAAGAGTCAATCTCTGAAAACTTAACCTTGAATGATAACCACCTTAGTTTTGATTCACTTCTCCACACTCACTTAGAAGGCTCTAAGAGCCAAATCTCCATAGACATGCTCCAACATTACAGGGGTCTTCTCCATCATGAAAAAATTCTTTTCCTTTCCCATTTGATCCATCTTGGAAGGGTCCTCAATCATCTTCTTATCAGATTCCATGAATCATCATGAATTGACCTTAAAAAAAATAGGCCTATTCTAGTAGCCCTTACCAGTCATCTTTTCCTATTTCTGGAAAAACTTTTTCAAACAACTTGGAAAAATAAGAGTTGATTCAGATACACTTTTGGAAGTTTTAAAACATTCATCAATTTTCTAGGTCTGACAATGACTGTACAAGTACTTCCTACAATCAAGGACAAGAGGCCTAATAGGCCTAATTTCTAGGATTGAACTGTGATTTTGATAGAAAACTTGTTCAAACCAAATCCTAAATGATTGGTAGGACTTCTATCTACCTAGAATGGATATATATTATGTTTACCTTCATGAAAAATTCCTTCCCTCGTACAAATCCATAGCTCCATGCAATGTTTCATCACTCTTTCTACCTTTAGACCTCTAACCAGGCTTCACAAACTCGCCTAAGGCCTAGCATATAAAATAGTTCCTCATACTTTCCAGACTCCTAAATCCTAAAAATATATACACTAATGACTCCTCTACCATTTCCATCTAATATGGATTATTATCCATAGTTAGATTTCATGGGGGAGCCATGACTCTCTAAACTACTCAAAACAAGCTAAAAATAGACTCCCTAAACTAGAACACCAAAAACCAGCACTTAGATCTACTCAAATCAACTTTATCTTCAAATGAAAAAGTGCACTAACAGTCTATAGAATCCTAATCAATCATTAAATTTATCTTTTCAATCCATCCAATAGGAATGTCCACAAAAAGTCTCAGGTTTTTCACTGAAAATTACTTGCAAAGCTCTATTTTCTAACTTTCAAACTGTTACAATGCATAATGCTCCTTGAAGTTTGAGTCTTGCTTTTCATTAGATGCCATTTTACCTATTTTTAGGTCCTATTTTCTGAGGACCACCTCCTATACCTTAGGGAATCAAAAGATACCCGGATGGCATACAATCTTTTGCAATAAGTGCAAAATTGATGACAACTTCTTTTGAACATTTGGCAATTTCCTCATATGTCATGTTCCTATATTCTAGGGCTTCTAACCTACATGTCTCAAGGGTCCAAAGCCATTTATATCCTTATGGAATATTTATAATAACAAGATGTGTTTAGAACACATTAAAGACTCACACCTTAGCAAATCTTCTAACACTAAGAAATTAAATAAACAACTAACAAAGGCTATTATTGTGACCTTAGTCCTAGTGACTAACTCACCTAGCCAACATAGAAAGAGACCTTCTAAGGTCCTAAAACAAAATAAACTAAGCTCTTGACTTGGCTAGAGTCAAGTACAAGCCAAAATTTACTAACCAATGGAGGCTAGCCTAGGTGCTCCTACACCATTGAACAAAACCCCTTCTATGGGTAAAGGAAAAAGGAAAGATGAGGGATACATTGAGGGGATCTCGAAGAAAGGTGGGTCAAATGATAGTTAGATGGATTCTAATTCCAATGGTAGAAGTGAGGAGGAAGATTCCAAGATGGATGACTCTTATAATGAGGAGAATGTTTCTATGGCCAAGGATTCTAGTTCGGATGGGAATGAAGAAGAGACTGATAATTTTTTAGAGGAGAATGAAGCCCTAGAGCATTTTGAAGCTCAAGGTTTGGAAACTAAGAAAAATGATGAGCTGGTTTTGGTGAAGGATGAAAATGTTATTCTGGAGCCTATGAATGCTGCTCTTCCTAATCCTAAATGTAATTTTGGTGAGAACCCATCCCTTGATTCTGAGAATATGGAAGATTTAGTTGAGAAGGTTGTTCAAATGGTAGACAAAGATAATTATAGTGATTTTGGGGTTGAGAATACTGGTAAGGTGCCCACCTTTGATGATTTTGTAGAGGGTACTAGACATTATTTCCCTATTTCTCATGAGAATTTTGAGGAAATTAAGGATGATATGGAAGATGTTAGTGGTCAGCAGGTTAGGGAGTCCTCTATTAAGCTGGTGTTTGATGATTTCAATGATAGAGAAGAAGTTACTCTAGGTGCCTTGAAAATTGCTAAAGCAGAGGCCCTTTACTCTTTTAGATTTAACAAATTGCACTTTCAAGAAATTAAGATTCTCAACCTCAAGTATTGGAAGTTGGAAGCTAGGTATAATGGGCTGTAGGAGAAAATGGATGGGTGGAGCAGTGAGTGTGGGCTTATTCAGCCTCAAGATAAGGAGAATGCTCTGGATTTCCTTACTAGTAGGATGGATAACTTGGAAAATACCATTTATGATATTCTCTAGCATAATCATGAAGGCATGAGTGCTTCTAGAAATAATCTCAAAGCTCTGGCTAATGTGCTGGAAAAGGGCATGGGTGAAGGTGGAGAACATGGGGATGATGCGTAGGGAGAGAGTGGCCGATCGGGTATGATGACTATGGAAAGTTTAAAGAAGAAGTCTCCTACAACAAGAAAGTGGAGGAAATTGAAGAAAAAATGGATGAGACCCTTAAGGGTCAATTTTTCTCTTCTTTTTCTAGAGTCTGGGATGGTTTACCCTCTAGGTGGATACTTTTTTATGGTGTTATCTATCTATTTTATTGTTAGTGTTGCAACCTCTTTGTAGGCCTTTTTTTTGGCTGGGTCTCATCCTTTTCTTGCGGTTCTTAATTATTAATCTTCTATTATAATGGCCTATAAAGTGTTTTGGGTCCCTTTAAAACCTATTTTTTTCTAGTTAATCAAAACATTAAAATGACTGGAAACTGACCTAACTAAAAAAAACTCTTCTTGTCCAATGTTCTTCCTGTCTGTGTCACTTAGATCTTCAATAACTTTCTCAAATATCCAAACTAACTAATGTGAACATAGATATAGAATTATATGCCTCTGTATATGTTAAGTGTATGATCGCACTCCTTAATTCAATCTCAAATGCTAGATTCAGTTGACTGTTTCTTGCATACTGTCATCTACTCGGTTGACTCAATAGTTAGTCATTTCTTCAATTAGATATTCAATACCATTAGTAAAATTGGTCTCTTGCCTCCAATACATCACATTTCTAGCAATGACAACACCATAATATAATATCATGGTCAACACTCAAAGTATCCTCACCAAATCCCAAAAATCTCCCACTTTGGCATTGATGGAAACACTTATAAAAATAAATAAGAAATTTTCCTAAGTGTCTAATCTACTATATAAATGAAAAATACATTACATTGCATTTTAGTAAAATAATTCCCAATAGCTTAAAATCTCCCCCTAGGAATTAAAACCATGTATACTACTCCCCTTTACTAGTATAGTTACATTTTTCATGAAATTAGCCAAATTTTAGCTGAAGTACATCATTACATTCACTCCCGTTTGAAAACAATGACAAAGGTATGAAAAAAAATTTCAAAATTTTATTAATATAAGAGTAGTAACACCTAGTTACATGCTAATGAAGACATCACTAAAACTAACCTTCAAAATATGTAGATCAGTATTCAAATTTCTCATTAGAATCTCCATAGTTGCAATTTGACCACTCAAAAAAATGCTAATTCTTATAATCCATCAATTGTACATCAGGAAATGCCAAAGTCTTCTCAGCTTCCTTTACACCTTTTTTCAAAATTTCTAGTTTGGGGATCAACAAACTCTCTAATTCTAGCAAATAGCAATTCTCTAGTCTTGTTCACTCCTATTGGTTTTCAACTTATTGCTAATGTTACTAACCTTCCCACAAAATGCATTAGGTGATTCATGTATAAGATCAAAATTGGAAACAAGTAATCTAAGCTCTTGTTGAGCTTTACATTTTTCTCTTTGTAAATCTTTCAAAAAATGAGAGAAATCAGAGATAGACTTCAGAATCTTACCAGCTTCAGCCAATGCATCCTTCAACCGGTTAACAACCAATGTAAGAGTTTTGTTTTTGGTAACAATTGAATGTGCTAATTTATCTGATCTCTTCTTCTCATACACTTTCTCTTCTGAACATATTTAAGGTATCCTCATACCTCGTGAAATCATTGCCTAGAAATTTGATACAATTATTGATCTAAATGAAACATGGAGCATCATTTCACCATGTGATGTTTTCTATAACAGGGAACATATTCTAAAAATATAAAAACAAACACATTATCACCCGGCCATATTTGAACTTATGTCTCTTATCCTTCTTGATCTTATCCAGGTTCAACATTAACTTTTCTCTCATGACTTCAGCTAGGTCATAGCCTTCATTCTCCTTTATCATAATATGGGCAGTATGAATAGCACCACCAAGTATGCTATTCAACCTACTAGAGTGATACATCTTATAACCAATAACCATAGATGCATACTTTACCTCAAAATCTAAAATGTTCTTTAACAGTCATCAAACATCCATCCCACTTGGATTTAGTCAATCTAATCACTTCTTCTTTTGGAATGGTGTGAAGAACAGTTACATTACTAGTTGAGTATAGGCCAGTTATAACATGAATGGATTCCTTTGATTTTATGTAGTCGGTCCAACCACATGAGCTAGTAATGAATTATCCTCGTTGTTGGTATTAATGGGAAGTAGTACTAAGAGGGGAGGGGTGAATCAGTACCTCTAAAACTTTTAACACTTTTTACCTTTCATCATTAGTCATCAAACTTTCCTGTATTACCAACCATATCTGATGTTCTTTCTTATGCATTTAGTATTAGTTCATAAACTTAATTGTATGCAACATTCATAGAAACATTCATGAAATTAATAGACACATAACACAAGATATGATATCACAGAAAGCTCCTGTTAGGAAGTAAAAACTGTGAGGGGGATGGGACCCACAAAACTTCACTATCTGCAGAATGGAAGGGATCTCGTTAAGGCTTACAATTTGATCACTTCTGATTATCTACCCTATTAGGAGTATTAATGTGGAGAATTTTTAGGATCTAATCTGTAAAGAGCTTTAGCAACACTAATGTAGTGTTCACTTGATTAAGAGATTTACAATAGGACTGTTAAGTCCACCTTCCTTGAAAGGATTTCTTAAGTGTACCCCACTTGTTAGAATGTGTACAATATGTTTGACCTAATTGTATGCAATCTATAATTGCTGATTACTACCTTTTCCTACTCGTCGGTAGCCTTTGTTTTGTTCTTGACAACTAATTTGATCTTTGTCTGTCTTGTTGCATGAATTCTCTTGTCTGATCCTTAGATTCTCTCAGTGGCTAAAATCATCATCAAACAACATGTTCAAAATTGATTGAGCATCTATTTATACAAGTATTTAACCTATTTTTGAATCACGCATTACAATGTTAACTCTAGATCCAAGGCATACAACTTGACCTTGATCCTTTAGTTTGCATGTTTTAAATCAGTTATACTGATAAAAATAATAATAAATACATTTCTTTTCCCTCACATAATGGATTTAAAACAAATCAATAAGATAAATATAAAAATTCAGTGATTTATCTGACGTGGAAAGTTAGATCCACTTTTTGCGGGATGTAACTGACTGTCGGTGTTCCTTCTTTGAACTGATCTTCGGGTTCCCTTCATCTCTCAGGTTCCAATCTTGACTTTATCATCGGGTTGCACTATTGATTACTTGTCAGGTTCCTTTGTCCTTTTTTTCATCAGGTAACACTGAATAGTGTTTGTTAGGATGCTTTGTATTTGACAGTATCAATAACCTTGGCGTCGGGTAGTGTTGTGCCTTGTCTGTCGGTGTAGTATAAACCGATGGTGTTTATCATGTTTTTTGTTGCATATACTAATGGAAAAATATAATGTCTTCAATCTCCCCCTTTGACATTAGTATCAAAAACTAATATGTGCATAATACTAAAGTGTTTAGTATGTACACCATGTATATATCCTTGTCATTATATGACTCCCCCTAACTATATGCATCAATATAGTATAAGTATATGTACATGTATACTTTCCTTTGCACTATACATTCCCCTTTTTTTTTTTCTTTCCTCTTTCAAATGACTGACTGTACATGTCATTTCCTCCTTTCATTTCCCCCTTTTACTGATTGACTGTACATATCATTTCCCCCTTTTTTGATAATCATGACAAAAATGTACAACTTATAAGTTGTCAAAAATGTGACAAAAATGTGTAACTCACTGAGTGTCAAGAATGTGGGAGTGAGTGTTCTTGATATCTTCGATCATTTTCTCCCATTTTTCTTTGAGGATTTCTAATTCCATGTGCTCTAGCTCAATGCGGGCATGCATATCATAAATACTGTCTAGGACAGACATTTTTGGGGTGGCAATAAGTGCTCTTGCCTTTGTCATATGCTGCTGCAGTAATGTGAGAGTAGGTTAAGAGTTGAGCTTGAATCTCATTCACCTCATCTTTGAACTTTGTTTCTGCAATATGTATGTCTTGTCTCAGCTTCCAAGCTTGCTTGAGCTATTTATTGTGCAATTTGATTGCTTCTTCACTATTTGTGAGACCTTGTGCACTGGCTTGAAGATCAACATCAATCTATGCTATGTTATCGGTATACTCCTTGGTGAGTTGATCTAACATGAAATTTTTTTGAATTAAGGCTATAGCTTCTGAAATTATTGGGTCTACTGTGCTTACCAGGTTAGATAGCTTCACCTTTTGTAGTGCCACTTCTTGGCTTATCTTCTCTACTAACTTGAATTCATATTTATTTTCAAGTCTAGCTTCCATAGCCTTCTCAGCATCTATATTCTGAGATGTGATAACATTGGTGAGAACCACTAATTGATCAAGCATGGGGGCTGTTTGATCAACATCTATATCAAGTACAATTTGCTGAAGGATTCCTCTTACAACTTCAAGTACCTTTGCTTCCTTTGTCGATTTTATCAACTTATCCTCCATGGCTTTCCTTTCACAAAGTCTTGCATACTTTGTTAACTTAGTAGGATCCAATGTTCTAGGATCACATACAAGAATCTCAATTATTTCATCCAAAGTAACTAGATTCTTATTCTTTCTCTTCTTCTTCCTTGATATTTGGGTAGAGGAAGATGTATGAACTACAATTGCAACTTCATTTGGTTTCTCTGAGGCGCTTGGTGAAGGCTTTGTAGATGAAACCTCTTGTGTCTTTTGCTTGGGGTTCACCTGTCAGTTAGGTGAAGACGTCTCTTCATCAACCTTGGGTGTTTCAGTAGATTTCTCTTTTATTTTATTTTCAGAATCATCTGTCTTTTCCTCTTCACTCTTCTCCTTCTGCTTTTCCTTCTCTACTTGTTTTTCTCCTTCTTTATTTTGATTAGTAGACTTGTCTTACTAATCATCAGTTGCATCTTGATTTGTAGTTGTATCTTTTTGTTCATCTGTTGTGTCTTTTTTTCTTCATTACCCTTGTCTTTGGGTATGCTTGTATCTATTGTAGATTCTTCATTTCCTTCTAGCAGATTGATGGCCTTCATCAATACTGGCATATTATTCTACGTGCCCACTTGTCTTGCATCTAGAATTATGTCTTGCTCATTGGTTTGAGCTTGTTCAACAGTGACATATTCATCTTTTTGTATTTGATCTCTTGGGTCTAGTCCTGTGATGTCAATAATGGAAGTGTCTAGCCATATGTCATCAACAACATCTATGTTCTTATTTACTTGTGTCTCCAATTCTTGTTGCTTATTTTTATCCTTAAGAGATATGAAAATGACATCATCTTCTTTCTGTGGATCTTTATCAGAGTCATAGTGAGTGATGTCTTGAATGTCAAGATCATCCATGAATTTGTCTAAGTTAATGGGTTCAGTATTCTCCACATTATCCAAAGCAATGTGCTTAGGAATTGCTTTATCTTTCTGCTCCTCTACATGAGGTGTGTCAGTGAGAAGTAATTGATTCTCACAACTTGTTGATTCTGCATGTAGATCTAGGATTTGTCTCCATTTAGCATCTATCATGCTGTCTAGCTCTATAAATTTATCCTATAGTACCTTGTAAGCTCTTATCTTTGCCACAAATTTATTGGAATGCTTTTTCATTATTTATTTTATCTCTTCCATTTTGGATTCAGGAGGCATGAGTGTGACAAGTACCCTATCCCTTTCTTCCCTTTCTGTGTGCAAAGCATAAGACCATTGTTGTGAAATTATATCACCCATTTATTTGGGTATTTTGTTAACAAACTCAATTGGTACATATTTGAACTTGACCATAACTCTAATTATTGCATCTTGTATTTTATGTTGGTCCTATGGCTCCAATTTTGCGCATTGTCTGATTTTTCTATCAGTCATTGTACTGGTTGTAGCGATTGAGTCAGAAATTTCATCCATTTTTCTAGGGGCTAAGCTTTTCTTATCTACATCAGGCTCATCCTTTTTTGAATCTTCAATATTGGCCTTGGTTCTAACCAGTCTTTTCCTCCTTTTGGTAGGTGTTTGCTTCTCTATTTGTTGCTTCCTCTTATAGGTCCTCACTTGACCTTTCTTAAGAGGTGTAGTATCTTTCATAGTTTGGCTTCTTGTCCTCTGAGCCGCTGTGGTCCTTGGTTTATTGGTAGGAGGTGGAGGCACATAAAACTTAGTGGCCTCAAAATATGAATCTTTCTCATCTTTCTCTTCACTGATGGTACCCTGTTCCTCAGTTTCCTCTATTTGTTCTTTCTCCTCCTCATTAACCAACAACATCTTTTCAAGATTCTTCACCATCTTGTTTTTCTTGTTGATAGTCTTCTTTATGACTAGGCCTATTTTTATCTTGGACTTGGCCTCTTCATATGTCCCAAATCTTGGTTGTTTACTATTAAGTGGTTCATTCATCAATGCATCAATTGCATTTGTTGCTTGATCTATGTTAATCTCATATTCAAGAGGTGCTAACCAGGATGTCCTTGGTATAATTGATTTAATGCGAGTGAAATATGAATCCACCATAAAATATATTTCATCCATTTTCTTCTCAATCAACTGTTCAGGGATCCTCACTCTCTCCATCATCATTTCCTTGAAGTCAAGGAAGTGTTTAGTCATCACTGAATCAAATTTGTCACCTAGTGACTTGATAAGGTCACTAATCTACAATGTAACTGGCTTGGTAGTGTCCCACTTCACTTTTCCAACTGAAGGAAAGTGTTCTTGAAAATAAAATAATATACACATTATAAGTGAACCAAACTTACATGTGTTTGTCTTTGCAGACCTGATTGTTTTCATATTCTCATCAAGTTGCTTTAACATGATCTCACATAGATCCATCTGTATTCCCTTTGTGAAAATCTTGTAATTTTTTCTTACTGCTATTGATGTTATGCTTTTTAGCCTGCTTGCTTGGAAGATTTTGTAACCTATCACACATGCACCGAACCTTAGTTCCTCATCGGTGATGGTGTTCACCTTGAGTCCTCTTTTATCCCACCCAGCATTGGTGAGTTTTTCAACTTCTGGTCGAGAGGGATGCTTATGTTTTTTAGGTTTGTTGGTTATGTGGTAACCTATTACAACATGTAACACATCCTTTGTGATTTTCTTGGGTTCATCCAACCATAACTTTTGGTCATGCATTCTACTCAGAACTAACCTAATCCAGTCGGTTTTGAAAACCCTTAGGAAATATAGGGCATTTGTTATCCCTTTTACCTATAAGTGTTTGTGTTCTTCCTTCAGGTTCCATTTTTCATCACACAACTTCTTGTAATATTGATCTATCTCCAGATCACCAATCTCAGCGATCTTGCAGGGAATATAGGACCTTACATCTTCTATCAACAAAACCCTAGGTGGAATTTTTGAAAATGTGCCAGAATCATCCAGTTACAATGTAATCTCTGGGCATATCTTGTACTTAGGTTCCACACAGGTGCTATTATTTATTAACTTAACAACATTCTTCTTATCACTCTTCAATTTTACTGTTCTTGAAGTGGTTGCCATTGTGTTTTGAATTTAGGTCTTTTTCAAAAATAATAACAAAGTTCTTCGGTGTGCTCGGTACTTTCTTCGATTTGTGTAACTTTTAAGTGAAGGGTTTGGGGTTCATTGGATCGAGTCAAGGATGCTATGCTATCTTCTCTCTTTTTGTTCTATTTTTTCTCTGCTTTATTTGCTCAAATTATGTGTGAGAAATGAAGTGCTTCCATCGAGTATTTATAGAATTTTGCACTAAGTATGTCATAAATGCTCAACAACTCATCGGTTCATGAAGATGGAGTTCATTGGGAAGACTTTCAAATAACATTCTCGGTGTTGAAAGGATGCTTGAGATGGCTATTAAGATTGTTTCTTTCATCGATGGATCTCAGTGTAATGTCAAGACAACATTGTAACTTTGCTTCCTTATCGATGGGTGTCGGGTTACATTAGTGACTTAGCCTTTTTATGTGTTGACCGACAATTCTTGGCAAGTGTAGAGAACTCATCATTTTATGTTCACTAATGATTTTTGATATGTGTTTATCGGCAGGGTTTTTTTCTTAGAATTGTAACAAGTAACATAATATGCATTTTTATTCATTCTGATTTTGACTATCTATCAATTTGTATAATGGAACTGATGCAAAATATGACTTCATGTAGTGCAATTCCATACTTACTTGTTCATCTTTAGGCAGGGGTGGTGATGTCACCAGATCCATGGGATGAGGTGTCACCTACTACATTGCTTGGTCCAGCTTCTTCAATGATTGAATATTTCCTCCACATTTTCTTTCTCATTTTCTTGATGTCTTCAATGGTGTTACCATTTTCAAAAGTGGTGGTTTCTATTATTCGGTCTCTATAGTCCTTCTTTAGATGTCCAACCTTATGACAGTGTAAACATGCCATTCCCAGGTTGGTCCAGCCTCTAAAACTTTTGGTCCATTTTCTCATGTAGTTTGCAGCTATGTGACCATATCTACCACTTGTTGTGCAGTTTATCCATGTACTGTAATCCCAAACATATGAATTACCGACTCTTCTCAGTTTATAAGCATTTTATTCATTTTTAGGTTTCCATGCTTCAATTTTGTTCTTCCTGCATTCAAGAGATGTGTGCCCATACATTTTGCAGGTGGGACAATACTTTTCCATATAGGTTTCCTTCTTTGGTTCTTTCACCTTTTATTTACATTCGCTTTATGTCCTTTCTTGCTGTAATTATAACAATGTCCTATGAATGTAAATATGGATTTAGGAATACCTTTTTCTTTTCTCCTATAGACATTTGAGGTGTGGCCTTTCTTTCCACAATGATTTCATGTCAGCTTCCTTGGTCAAGGATTTGTGTAGGAATCTTTTGGATTAGCTTCATTTGATGAATCCCCATGCTTCATGTACCCTAGTCCAGTGTTGGTGTTGGGTCTTCTTTGTGCATTCAAGAATTCATCCATTCTATTTGCTTCTTGACTCCTAAGAATAATTTGATTAGTTACCTCATGGTGATGCTATGTAAGTCTTTGTATCTCAAACACCTTTTCTTGTAGCTTTTCTGTGATCTTTCTTCTATCATCAATAGCTAGAGTTCTTTCTTGTTCAGCTTGCCTTGCATTGTTCACGACATCAATAATTCTTACCATCTGTGTCTCTTGACCAATTTGCAGAGATTTGACTTGTCAAGCCAGATGTAGATTGATCTCAGTTAGGCTTGTGATGCTTTCTTCTAATGTATCTGATGCCTTTCTTGTATTTGGTCTTGAAGACTCAAAGAAATCTAGAATCTCTTCCTCATGATAATTTGTCTCATTATAGCAAGAAGCCATATTATTTCTTTCATCCAGCAGCTGTCTCATACGAATTCTAGCTTTTTTATACTGTTCATAGAACATCTGAATTTCAAGCTTTTTATTCTCAATATTTCTATCAAGTTTGTACTTCTCCATTGTATGAGCTTTTCTCTTAATCCTTTAAGCTTTCCAAGAATAGACTCAACTCTGATACCAATTGTTGGGATTAATGAGAAGTAGTACTAAGAGGGGAGGGGTGAATTTGTACCTCTAAAACTTTTAACACTTTTTACCTTTCATCATTAGTTATCAAACTTTCCTGTATTACCGACCATATATGATGTTCTTTCTTATGAATGTAGTATTATTTCATAAATTTAATTGTATGCAACATTCATAGAAAAATTCATGAAAGTAATAAACACATAACACAAGCTATGATATTGCACAAAACTCCTGTTAGGAAGTAAAAACTGTGGTGGGGATGGCACCCACAAAACTTCTCTATCTGCAAAATGGAAGGGAGTCAGTTAAGGATTACAATTTGATCACTTCTAATGATCTACCCTGTTAGGAGTATTAATGTGGATACCTATTAGGATCTACTTTGTTAAGAGCTTTAGCAAGACTAATTTAGTGTGCACTCGGTTAAGAGATTTACAATAGGAATGTTAAGTCCACCTTCCTTGAAAGGATTTATTAAGTGTACCCCACTTGTTAGAATGTGTACAATATGTTTGATCTGACTATATGCAATCTATAATTTCTGATAACAGATCCATTAAATCTTATAGTATATGAATATCACCTATAGTGATGATTAATACCTTTTCCTGCTTGTCAGTAGCCTTTGTTCTATTCTTGAAAATTGATTTGATCTTTGTCTGTGCTGCTACATGAATTCTCTTGGCTGATCCTTAGATGCTCTCAGTGGATACAATCATCATCTAACATCATGTTCAAAATTGACTGAGCATCTATTTATACAAGTATTTAACCTATTTTAGAATCATGCATTACAATGTTAACTCTAGATCCAAGGTATACAACTTGACCTTGATCCTTTATTTTACATGTTTTAAATAATTTATACTGATAAAAAAAATAATAAATATATTTTTTTCCCTCACGTAATGGATTTAAAACAAATCAAGAAGCTAAATATAAAACTTCAGTGATTTATCTGACGTGGAAAGGCAGATCCACTTTTTGCAAGATGTAACTGACTGTCGATTCTTGATTGTTGGTGTGAACTAAAAGTTTGTCGGTGTTCCTTCTTTGAACTGATCGTCAGGTTCCCTTCATCTATCAAGTTCCACTCTTGACTGTATCATCGGGTTGCACTGTTGATTACTCGTCAGGTTCCTTTGTCCTTTTTGTCATCGGGTAATGCTGAATAGTGTTTTTCAGGATGCTTTGTATTTGGTAGTATCAGTAACCTTGGCATCAGGTAGTGTTGTGCCTTGTCTATCGGTGTAGTATAAACCGATGGTGTTTATCATATTTTCCTTGCATATACTAATGGAAAAATATAATGTCTTCACTCATAACATATCTAAACTAATCATCCTCAAATTCATTGGGGTAGCTCTCTGCATGATGAAAACCTTTCTCGGCTATATGTTTGTGTTCATCTTTCAACACTAAGTTATCATCAAAAACTGTCTAATACTATTCATATATTGCCCCTGATCCTAGGTCTTCTAATTTATAATTAATATACACTCTAACATCCTCTACATTTAGAACACCATAGGGCACACTAGTTAGGGTGCATGTTGGGTCATGTTCTATAGATTTGAATGGATGTCTCTTAAACTCCAATTGTGGTCTCTTAATAATATCAATTAATTTGGGAGTATACATCTTCAATTTGTAACTACAAGTATAGATATCAGATAAATACCTTGAACAGTTCATAACTAGGGTTCTTTTCCAAAGAACATGACAACAACCGGTTGATTTAATCTTTCATACCAATTCAAACAATCTCTCCTTGTCACTTAGATCTCAGCAAATGACTCAAACAATGCTTATTTCACTCCACAACAATTTTCAAAAAGTTCAAGGTGAAAAATAAAAACCAAAAATAACCTTTTATCAACCTTTGCATGCATATATTAAATTCACTTACCGATTGAGCTAACCTATTCATTGATTGACTCAAAATTCAATACCAATGATCAAAACATCA
Organism: Thuja plicata; assembly: GCA_018584345.1. Lineage (NCBI taxonomy): Eukaryota > Viridiplantae > Streptophyta > Pinopsida > Cupressales > Cupressaceae > Thuja > Thuja plicata. Next base: position 2,587,007 of record MU224395.1, read on the forward strand.
TATAATTCATCAAAACTTCACAATGCACTCAAAAAGGCATTATTGCATCTTAATATGCTAATAGATCTTACCACACACCTATAGGGGGTTCAAAGATGAGTTCAACAATAATTTCTCCCCCTAAGCCACATGAAGGCTTAATTTGATGAAGAATTCTCCACACCCCATAAAGATGTGGATTCCTTCGATGTATTACTATCTTCCTTCTTCTTTTAGGTTTTTTCATCTCTTTCTTGACTTCTTCTACATTTATAATTTTCTTTTCTTTTTTATTGCGTGACTTGTTTACCGATTGGTTCCTTAAATTAGAGTTCCTTTCTAAATGCCCAATCTTATGACAATGAAAGCATGAAATACTAGTTGTTTTCCATGGTCCAACATTACCTCTTGTAGTCCTCATTCTGCAATTCATAGCCATGTGTCCATAGTTACCATAGATTAAGAATGTGATATCAAATTGCCTCTCCCTTTGGTAAGGGATTTATTGGTTCACATGAAACCTTTGATTGATAAATCTTGACCTACACTCATCATCTTTGTGACCATATTTTTTGCATTTGTAACAATAACCATCAAATCTACTAGATCTACTATTGGATCTAGATCTACAATCACAAGCAGTATGTCCATACTTATTTCAGCTATAACAATATCCATCAAAAGTACTAGCTTTATTTATAGATTTGTTCCTACACACATTTGCAGTATGACCTACCTCATGAAAATTGAAACACACAAGTTTGTAGGCTTTCTTACCATGATTTCTTTGTGTTACCTCTGGTGGATAATTTCCTTCATGCTTGATCTCCTTTATTCTAGAAGATTCACCAAATTCAAAGGTAGTATTTCTAGTGTATCCAAGGAATGTGGTCTCTTTGTTCCTTCTTTGATTCCTTATCTACTCATCAAGTTTTTCAGTGCTCTCATTGAATTTCTTCAACAGTTAATTAGCAGTCTTTAATTATTCTTTCAATTTATCATTCTCATTTCTCATATTCTTATTCTGCCTTAGGGATTCTTGATGCCCTTGAATAGTCTCTTGTATACTTTCATTTGTCTCATATAAATGTGCATGCAATGTACCAACCTCTTGTTATGATTTGAAAAACTCATCTACTTTAGCTTTTAGGGTTTTGTCTTTTACTTTTAGAGCTTCTTCTAAAATTGTCTTTGCTTCTTTTGTTGCCTTCCTTGCTTTCATTTCTTCACCCAATCTGATTTACAAAGATTCTATTTCTATCTTTTCCTTGTTGGAAAGATTTAGGTTAAGGATTGAGAGGGGGGAGGAGGGTGAATCAGTACCTCAAACAATTCATAGTTTTTCCTATCAATCTCAAACTTAAACTATTATGTTCACATGTACCGATATCTAATTCGTCTTTTATCGATAATTGTTGCAATATTAATTGATAGATGATAACTTGAAAACTAATAAATATGTAATACAAAAACATTCAAACACTCAATGCAATATTTTGGTATCACAGAAAACCCTTGGTAAGAGGGAAAAAATGCAGTGGGGATGAAACCCACAACTTATTACTACAATAATAAGGTGCCCGGTTAAGAGTTTACAAAGATGTCATCTTCTCAATGACTTTACCCTGTTAGGAGTAATTAATACCCTATTAGGAGTATTGAAAGTCCTATCAAAGACTACTTTGTTAAGATATTTCATATCACTTATACAGTCTTCACCCAGTTAAATGATTTACAATAAGTTCCTGAATAGAACTTCTAAGTTTGGTTAGAGACTACCTGTTTAAGGGATTTCACAATCTTGTTGCTAGATTGTTAGGAATAAATCAACAAGAAATTTCACTTGTGAGGGCTTTCTCCAAAATCTTGTAAGATCTCATTATTCTTTGTTCCTTTCCTGATTTATGCTTTGCTATACTTTTTTGATACTTGTTCTTTCTCCTTCTCCATAATATCTCCTCTATCTCTCATATCTCTTTCTCCCTCTGGTCTCCTTTTAAAGTATCTATCTAACCTATGTCTAACCTAATTAGGGGTTTTTGATAATTATGTAGGCCATTTTGATAATAGGTGTAGACGTCCAAAAATATTAAATTAATTAATAACTTCTTTTTTTATCTAACTATTTAATTTAATCAATTATATAGTTTCCCTTCTAGTATTTAAATCTAAATACTATCGTAATGTATTCAATTTAAAACATTTGTCTCAAACCCCTTTTAATAAATTAATATTTATTAAAAAATCCCTCACACTCTTAATTCTTCTAAACTATGATTAATTTAAATATAATTTGAATGCTAATCTAAACCTAACCTAGAGACATACTAATACAATCTAAAATCCTACCCTACTCCTACCTATCCCATTTGATAAACCTATTTTCCCACTTAATCACCCACTAATCTTACTTAAAAGGTGATTCCTAACCTTTTTAGTCCTAATGGAATGCTCACACATGTGTGCGAAACCCATCCCAAGGAAGTCAACCAGCTTTCTTAAATGCTCTTATAATCTTGTCCCCCACTCCTTTCTCCAAGGTTTCTCAAAAATGTGTGAGTGACCTTGAGCCTCACAAAGCATTAAATGCTCTAAATTGATCTCTCCTCTAAGCTTGTGTGTCCCTTATGTGTCTCCTATGTGGATACCACATAGGTTCCACCTCATCCAAGCCCTTCTCTTCCCTCCAAAAATTTATAAATAAAAGGCATTTCCTCTTGCATTTAATTTCTCATTCTTGCATTGTTATTATGTTATAATAGCTCTAGAATTTCATAATTGTTCCATGTTTTCAATTATTAATCCACTTAACTATTACATATTAGGGCAATTTTGTAATTAATCAATTTTATTTATTTCATTGCATATCATAGTAGTTTGATCTTCATGGTAGGAAGCTTTTGAGACTAGTTCCCTCATACTAGTTCTTAAATCCTTCCTCATCCATTAGCTTTTGCATTCATAGTTCTTCATCCACATCAAGTAAGAATTGTCACTTGGCGATTAGTTTTGTTTTGTTTTTGAGAGAGCACATCCACAATCCTTCTCTTGATAAAATCTAATAAGTATTTAATAGGGTGCAACTTATTGTATCTCAATCCGATGTTATGAGTGTTTATCTTGTTGTTTCATGTTTATTCATGTTTTAGATCTTTACATGTGCTAACCCACTAACATTTTCATGTTTGATCTTGATCCCAATAGATAGAATATTTCCTCATACACATTTTGGAACACTCGATGAGACCCGCGTCCCATAAATTTTTCAAAGCATCCTCCATTTTTTTCTCAAAATCTCATCCATCTCACAGATCAACATCTCTATTTTGCGCATAGGCATCTACGCATACGCTAGTTCCTCGTAAATCACCGTTCGGTGTCTACGCATACACCAGTTCCTCCAGAATAACATTCAACATTTTTTAATATGTCAGTTCCTCCTGAATCATCATTCAATGTCTCTGCTAAATGGACATCTCCTCGCTAAACTAGCGTCTCTACCATGAACCAGGGTCTCTACCTTGAACTAGCATCTTCGCCATGTACTGACATCTCCACCCTATTTTATTTTCCAACAAGTTCAGGAAAATGGGTATCTTTTGGGTAGTTTTTTTAGGATTCTTGTGTGCCCTTCAGGCCAATTTCAGCATCAGGAGCATTGATATGACATATTCATGTCATCTTTTAAACCCTTTCTACTATGTCTAGAATAGTTTTTACCATACTCTATTTCCTATCATATTATTATTTTCTCAAAATTGGTTACCCTTTTCATGACATTAAGTGGTATGCATCCACATAGACATTTGATATGTTTATAAGACTTTAACATGCATACATGACCATGAATGCTTTATACTAAATATGATAAATTTGTAATTATGTTTTCATAAGAAGTTAGTTGTTTGGATGAAAATGTGTGTATGCGTGTTTTGTTGAAGTTTATCCTAGATATCTTTGTTCTACCATCTTGATGCAGATCGTGATTAGTGAAGAAGAATGACCAGGTATTGCGCTCATGCATTGGTTAGTCAGACTCGGTTTTGCGGTGAACTGATCAACGAATAGCTAGTGCAATAAAGGTTACGGTTCTGGGAAGATGAAGGTGGTAGTAGTTGAGCAATGATCGAGTAAAGAAGTTGTTCCGTTATTAAGGAAATCTAGGAAACATAAATAAGCTATATTTTTTCTCCATGCATGTTGTAATAGTTCTTTTCCTATTTTGATGGATGATCTCTTTCTTATTTTCTAGAGTTGCAATAAATTCTCCACCTATTTTCATGGTGTGAGAATTTTAGTAGTTAGATTTACTTTCCTTTAAATAAATCCCCACTTCTTCATGAAAGGGAAGGGTGTTAGTAGTTTTTAGAAGTTATTTTCATTCTATGATATTTTTCCAATTTTTATGAATACAAGTGTACTTTGTTCTTGAATCAATGAAATAGTGGAGTGTTGAAATTTCATATTACCCAATCCACATGGGATGATATTAAAAAGATCTACCTTAATTGCTCCAAAGATGATGCTAAGAAAGGTTGGGGATATAGTTCTAATGCAGGAAAATCAAATGGTGTTGGAGCGTCTCGAATAGAGATAACTCATCTCCTTTCTGACTTTAAGAAGGATATTATCAATAACATGGCAACTCATCTAGATACTCTGCAAGAAAAGAAAGAACATGAAGAAGCTGAAGCTATTCTGGCATAATTCTTCCCCCATCAGATAGAAGAAGCAAGACAGTAGGTGTAAGTTGGTTTCTACTCTAGAGGCTGCTCAACTACCCACTAATTTCAAGAAAGTTGAAGGAAAGGATGAACAAGTATTATTCATTGCACAAAGAAGGCCATGGGCTCAAAAATAAGGTATTCCTTAGGATCCTATGACATTTAGTGGTCCGCTTTATAGTAATCAATAGAAAAATCCTGTAAATTATCACTAACCTCCTTGGAATAACCCTCAACCTCAATGGAAAAATTTATCAAACTATCAATGGAAGAATCCCCAAGGGAATTGGAAACAACCCCAAGGGGCATGACTGCCACCATAGGGTAATTGGCAGCAAAATCAATAATGGCAAGGAGGTTAGCAATGGCCAAATCAGCCACAAGGATTCTTGCAGCCACCTCTTCAGCCACCACATCAAGCACTTTTGTCACCTCCTGTAGCCAATTCTACACCTCTAAGGCCTACTCAACTTCCCTCCCAACCTCAACCAAATCCTAAACATAGACCTCTGACCTAGAAATAGAATGTCCATGTAACAGACCCTACCCAATACCCTGCCTATGCTATAAATATTAATGATATCCATTTGTGGTGTGGTACTACAATACATGCTCACACTCCACCTGTTATAATAGATGTATCTATTGGAATTGGTTTATGATGTTATTTTTGACATTCATGTTTTGTCACTAATGTCAACATATGTCTCAATGGATGGAGATTAGACTGGTTATTATTTGTTGCTTCATGACTAATAGAAGTGTACGCGTAGTGTACTATTTATTCAGAGTGAGAAAAGATGGTGATATGTACAGGGATACATTGTGATCTTATGTCTAAGGTCATGTGGATTAATATTTTATATTGGATGAGTTACAGATGTTTTAGTGAAGACTGGGTACTGGACGGTGACAGTGATATTTTACAGAGTTAGTCTCTATGTTTTGAGAATAAATTACGTGCGACATGGATTCATCTTATGCAAGCTTAAGGGATGGAAAAAGACATGCTAAAAAAGGCTTTTAATTTTTTTTAGGTCGTACGACTCTTGGTGATGTCATTTGTGGTGTATATTCAGGAGGAGACCTATTTGGGGCCAACTTCAGGGATGTAGTGTGTATTATGGATTGCAAGCATGGATTACATATATTATATTTGATGAATTGTAATTGATGTTTAATTTTTATAGGTACTGTGTGTATCTTAGTAAGGGGTTAAGTAATTATTTGTGCATTGGGTAAGTCTTAATTGGCTCACCTATTTTCTTATTGTAAATTTGTATAAAAGAATTTTTTTTTCTTTTATGGTAGTGTGGTAGAGATAGTGAAGTGTGGAAGTTGCAAGCTTGTTTGTGCAAAGTCTGTTGGATGTAGAGAATAGGTTGTGATTATGTTACTTCATTGGAACTAACCAAGAAAAGATAGTTGCTATCAGATAGCTCACTGGATTGTATATTTATTATATACATTTGTATTTTGGATAGTAATTCCTAAGAGTGGATTTAACCTTCTTTAGGGAGTGTGTCTAGGAAGTGAGCCCACTATTACTCTTGAATCCTAGCAAGGTTTGTCCTTTAATAGAGACTATGTACTTTAATGCATCAATAAGCTCCTAACAGAGCTAAATCTTTTAACAAGGATACTATACTCTTAGTACATCAATTTTGGATGCTAATTTGCACCTGATTTTTACCTTTAACATGGTTTCCTCGACAAAAAAGGATTGTATTATTATGTTGGCATTTACTATGTTATCATTTGGATTAAAGTTTTGATGTTTAAAGTTTAATGTTTAATAACTGTCTCACAACTCATTCATCCCCCCCTCTCAGTTGTATTGGTGGATTGTTATTCCTAACAATTGGTATCAGAGTTGCTGGTCCTTAGAGAGAAAGCTTAACAACTTGAGGTGATCCTAAATATGAAATTCTATAGGAAGGATAGTCCAAATTTTGATCCTATAAACTTTGACAGTTGGAAGAACAAGATGAGAACACATTTTCTATGCTTGGTAATCGACTACTCAATGATTACACAGAAGGATGTACAGATGAAGGTTGAGGATGAACTAGATAAAGCTACTAATGAAGAAAATAAGATATTTTCATATAACATGGTTGCAAAAGAAGCACTAATTCTAGTGTGCTCTTTGAAGGTAAATTCATAGAGGTTAAATATTTGGGTTCTGCACATGAAATTTGGACAAGATTGGAAGCACTATATGAAGGATATAAGTTTACTAAGTAGATGAAGTTATAGAATTGGAAGACAAGGATGTAAATTTGAGAATGAAAGATGATGAAAATATTAGAGCATATGTACAGATAGTTACTGAGGTTTTTATTGCATAAGAAACTATGAAGGCACATACGGTGAGGAAGAAATAATCATGAATATTCTTAGATCTTTGATACATGTTTACAAAACAAAAGTGCAAGCTTTAGAAGAGATCATACCTTTAAAGTCAAACTTTAATAGAGAGATGTTGATTGCAAAATTAACTACTTTTGAGGTAGAGCTGGGAGATTCATTACCTAAAGTTGAGACAACATTCAAGGTGACTGTGCATAAAAATAAAAATACTTTATCAGTATCTACGAGCATGAGCATAAGTGACTTGAGAGAAGAGATTGGTGAATATATTGATGACTGAGAATAGATACAGGATGAAGAAAGAAATTTAGATGAAATTGTGGCCCTGATCACTAGAAGAGAAAAGAGAGTTAAGGGTAATTTTGAAGGAAAGTTACCTTTGAAATGTTTTTCATACAATACGATAGGTCATTTTGCATCTAGATGTCCTACAAGGGTTCTAAATCATAAATTTGAGTTTTATAAACCTAAGTATTCAAAGGATAAGGAATGCTACTATGTTATTGAAGGTGTTTCTGATGATGATGCTATTGATTATGATGAGATTGGATTTAGTGCTATCAAGGATGATAAACCTATTCATGAAGAAAGAGCCTTAGTGTCACATATTGAAAATAAATATGAATGGGTCATAGATAGTGGTTGTTCACATCATATGACTAGAGATAGAATTAAATTTGGTAAGCTAACCAACTATGATGGTGGTGTTGTGAGATTTTGTGACAATACTCCTAAGATTATCATTGGAGTTGGATCTATTTATCTGGATGGAAAGACCAATACTGACAATGTGTTACTTGTTGATAGACTTAAGAATAATTTGTTGAGTGTTGGACATCTAGTGGACAAAGGTTATCAATTGAAATTCATTGATGGGAAATTCTCTATCAGAAGTAAGTAAGAAGACTCAATCATAACTGGAACTAAATTAAGAGGTAATGTATTTGAATTAAATACATTTGAGGCTTCTTGTTTTTTTCCGAAGGTTGATGAAAGTTGGTTATGGCATATAAGATTTTGTCATGTGAATTTTGATAATATTGGGAAGGAAATCATGACTAATGTAGTTAGAGACCTACCAAGATTGTGAAACCATCTAACACTATGTGTAGAGAATGTGTAATGGGGAAACATACTAGAAGTAGTTTTAAAAGAAAATATTACTCAGCAAAAGGGAAGTTGGGTCTAGTGCATACAAATATGTGTGGTCCTACAAGAAAAAGATCTTACTATGGTTAAAGGTATTTTATAATTGTTGTTGATGAATTTTCTAGAATGATGTGGGTTACATATCTAAGAGAGAAATCTGAGGCTTTTGAAAAATTCAAGATATTCAAAGAAAAAATTGAGAATGAATCAGGCTTAAAGATAAAATGTTTGAGATCAGATAGAGGTGGAGAGTTTACTTTAGATTTTCTCAATACCAACTGTGAAGAAAATGAAATATATAGACAAACATCTGCTCCTAGGACACCACAACAAAATGGGATAGAAGAGAGAAGAAATGAAACAATATTAGATGTTGTTAGACCTATGTTTCTAGAAGTAAATGTATCTCATGTTCATTGGAGATAAGTTGTTGTTACTATTGTTTATACTTTGAACAAAATTTAGATTAGAGAAGGTACAAGTAAGACTGCTTATGAATTGTGGTTTAATCATACTCCTACTATGAAATATTTTAGAATATTTGGTAGTAAATGCTATATAAAAAGATATTATGAGATAGGAAAGTTTGATGCTAGAAGTGATGAAGGGATCTTCCTTGGTTATTCCACTAAAAGAAAAGCTTATAAATGTTTCAATCTGAGATTGAGGAAGATTATTGAAAGTGATAATGTGACGATTGATGAAAAGTTCTAGATCCAGGAAAGAATATATGACTGCAACCAGAATACAAAGATCAAGGAGGTTACTAAAGATCAAGAAGAACCTTTTGACATTGACCATGAGATTAAGGTATGCCAAGATGACTAAAATGAGCTTACTAAAATTCCTAAGACTCCTATGTATGTTAAGAAAAACTATCCTGAAGATCAAATTATTGGAGATGCAAATAGAGGAATGATGACAAGCTCAAGATTAAGAGATGAAATTTGTTTGATCTCTCAAGTTGAACCAAAATCTACTGATGAGGCATGTAGAGATGAATCTTGGACTAAAGCTATGTAGCAAGAATTGGAACAGATAAAGAAAAATAACACTTGAGAACTATTTCCTAGAGCTAAAGATAAGAATGTTATGGGAAGTAAGTGGGTTTTCAGAAACAAGATGAATGCAGAAGGAATGGTTGTAAGAAATAAGGCAAGACTGGTTTGTAAAGGATACTTGCAACAAGAATGTATAAAATTTGAAGAAATATTTTCTCATATTGCTAGGCTTGAGGCTATAAGATTATTTCTTGCTTATGCTGCACACAAAGACTTCAAAGTATATTAGATGGATGTGAAATTTGCATTTCTGAATGGAGATCTAGAAAAGGAAGTATATATTGAACAACCTAATGGATTTCCTTTGACAGAAGATGAGGACATGGTTTGCAAGTTGAACAAATATTTGTATGGACTAAAACAAGAACCAAGATCATGGTATGAAAGATTGGATAGGTATCTACTTTGTCTTGGTTTTAGTAAAGGTAATATAGACAATAATCTATACTTAAGAACTAGTGAAGATGAAATTCTAATAGTTGAAGTTTTTGTTGATGATATCATTTTTGGAGGAAATTATGTAATGAGTAAAAAATTCTCTAAGGAAATGGAAAATGAATTTGAGATATCAATGATTGGTGAGATGAAATTTTTCCTTGGATTGAAAATTAATTAGAAGAAGAGTGGTATTTTTATTTCTTAGACAAAGTATCTTAAAGAAATTTTGAAAAAGTTTGGAATGGAAGATTGTAAACCTATTGGAACACCTATGGTTATTGGTCACAAGCTTACTACTACTGATGAATCTCAAAGTGTTTTTCAGGAAAAGTATAGATCTATGATTGGAGGCTTACAATATCTGACTCGCACCAGACTATATATTGCCAATACAGTTGGAATCATAGCAAGATATCAAGCGGATCCTAAAGAGACACACCTTGCTGTTGTAAAAAGAATATTTAGATATTTGAAAGGAACACTGGATTATAACTTATGATATATAAAAAATTTGATAATTTTGATTTACATGCTTATACTGATGTTGATTGGGTCAGAAATGTTGATGAAAGAAAGAGTACAAGTGGTGGTGGATTCTTTCTCGGGAAAAGATTGGTTTCCTGGTTAAGTAAAAAGAAGGATTGTATAGATCAGTCTACTGCTAAATCTAAGTATGTTGCTGCTACTATAAATTGCACACAGATTGTTTGGATGAAGAAAATGTTGAAGGACATTGGGATAAATTTTGATGAGCCAGTGGTTATCCATTGTGATAGCAATATCACATTGAATATGTCAAATAATCCATTAATGCATTCAAACACTAAATATATTTTCATCAAGTATCATTTCTTGAGAGACAAGGTAGCAGAGAAGGAGATTAGATTGGAGGATATAAACACAAAGGAACAAATAGAAGATATATTTACAAAACCTTTTCCAAAGGATGCCTTTGAGTATCTCAGAGGTATGCTTGGGGTGTGAGCCCCTCCTTTCAAGAACTAAATTGATGCAATAATGCATTGGTCCAGTTGCTTTCAGAGCTATATCATTTTTTGGACTTGATGTATGGATCTACTCCTCAAGGGGAGTGATCGCAGGAACATTACAAAACACATTTGGGTGATTTTGAACCTATTTATTGGAGGCATGAAGATTTTAAAAAGCTACACCTTGTAGAAGGAAGATGGTCTGAAGAATATTTATGACACCCTTTACTATTGTTGTCAAAGGGGGAGAGATTCTATGAGAAAATTCCTACTGTTTTAGGGAGATTTGTGTTGAGGATATTGAGAAGATTGTATTGAGAGAGTACTTTTGGGTTGATGGTTTTTCCCATATGTTGCCATCAATGGAAAAGGGGGAGATTGTTAGAATTGGTCTCTGATGTTGTTGTTGGGATTCATGTTTTTTCACGGATATCAACATATGTTTCTATGGATGGAGATTAGACTGGTTATTACTGTTTCTTGATGATTGGCAGAAGTGTATGAGTATTGTATTGTTGATTCAGAGTGAGAAAATATGGTGATATGTATAGGGATATTTTATGATCTTATGCCTAAGGTTGCATGGCTTAATATTGTATATTGGATGAGTTACATATGTTTTAAGTGAAGACTGGTACTAGACGGTGAGAGTGATCTTTGAAAGAATTATTCTCTATGTTTGAGAATAACTTACATGCGACATAAATTTAGGTTATCCAAGCTTAAGGGATAGAAGAAGACATGTTAAGGAAGGTTTTTTATGTTTTTCAGGTCATAGGACTTGTTGGTTTCTTTTTATGTTGTGATGAAAACAACAATAACCTCTTCCCTTTATGATTGTTTTATAGAGGAGCCACCTCCAAATATTTGTTCATCCAAGAAAAGGACCAACTAACATGCACTCTCTTAATACTTCTACTCTTTAGGTCCTGCTACACCAAGGGGGGGATACCCTATAATACCTATTGATATATCTAATCTTGTACTATCAAGCAGTAATCTCACAATGACTCAACATAACTAGGAGATACTATATAATTGGCTAATTACCCATTGAACATCAACCATGAAATGGAGCATGAGATAGAAATTTGTAACAAACTTACACAAATGTAGAATTAATGGGTTTTAAAGGTTTTTTTATAGGAAAAAACAACCAATGTGCAACTAGATATGCAATAAAACAAAACTTATCAGCTTCAGATCAGTGCTTTATCCATTGGGCTATATTCTAACTCAGATACAATATACTAAAATTAATAATCCTAGCATGTGTCAGATGAATCTATGCATTAATCAGAGCCTAATTCAATCTGATCTTAGATTAGAACTCTAAAATAAGTACATAAACACAGAGAAGACTATGCTAATGAATCAGAAAATTCATAACTCATATGACACATAACACAGGAGAGGTTGGAATCCAGATTTTTGTATTAAATTCAAAAAATATTATTTCAATATACAAAAAGTTCTCAGAGATAACCTCTTCAATAACCTACAAAAATATCTCTCAACTTTTTTTCTGACTTCTTACACTATCTAGTACAAATTATATTATATTTTCCCTCGTGACTGAAAACTTTACAAATTATTTACAATACAAATTTTTCCAACCCTTTCCAATGATCTTGGGAATCCTTTTATAGAATAGGATTGCAACAAGATTTAGATCATTTGGAATAAGGAAAAAATCAATGACTCACTAAAAAGACAAAATAGCTAATGGAGTGATAACCACTCTTGTTACAATAGATACTTGATAAATTGTGTCTCTTGACCGCTTGGTATTTGCAAATGCTTCAAAGTTGTTCGACATGAGCCATCTAGAGTCTGTTGTGTTTGATATTGGTGATGTGGGATCTTCACTTTACCTGTATCATCCAATCTATTAGGCCTCATCATCCACTTAAATGTCATCACCTTCTCCTGGCTCAACTATTGTGTACTTGTCCTTCCAAGAGGTATACACCTCATCACTCAGCCAGTTGAAACCAAGGACCTCATCCTTTCTGCTATTAATCTCCCTCTAAGTGGCATTTGCCTTTTCAATTTCTTGTGACCAAAATGCAAAAAATGCTCTAGCCTTACCAACTATCTCTACGGTTTGAACAAAAAGTAGTGTACTCTCCAGGGTAATTATGCTATTGGTTCTAACTTCCAATGCTTCATTCATCTGTAGATGCCACAATGCTTCATCTTTTATATCTCCATTTTTCTTAAAAATATTTGTAAACATTTCATACCGATCCTTTGAATATTCCTTTCTTAAGGCCATTACCTTTCTTATGACAATGCTCCTTCTTATGTCCATGTCCATGAGAAATTTGACACATTTATGAGTGCCAATTAAGACAATGTCAACATTATTCTCTTTTTTGCAAGTGGTGTGGAAGAATTTTAGTTCTCCTCTCTTTGCTTTCCATTTATTCACCATTTGATCCAAAATCTCTTTATCTTCATTGTATTCATTTAGCATGCTGACAATTTTCTTCCCTTGTGAATAAATTGCAGTGGGAACTAATTCATGGGTACAATGCATGAGGGTGTTGTGTATATTGTCTACATATTTTTGTTTCACCCATGCCTCTACAACTCTAAAAGCTACAGACTGTTCAACCCATTCCTTCCTTGACTTCTCCAGTTTTGTTCTTTCAACAATCAATCTTTATTTTTCTTGCTCCAACTCCTCTAGTGTGGTTGGGTTTGATGGTGTAGGGGAAGGAGGATAAGTGATTATTGGGCTTGATGATGATGGATGATGAGGATCTTGTGTAATCATCCTCTGAGGAACAAACTGAACTATTTTTCTTCCTTCAAGGAATGCAATTCTATTATCCTTTTCAATGGATTTGATCTCTTCATCATTATAAGCCTCCATAAAAATATCATACTTTTCTGTTAGGATTTTGAATGCCTCTTCTTGTTTCTCAGCCACCTTTAAACTCAATTTTTTAGTTTGCAGAGTAAGGTTAGCTGCGTCCACACCTGATGTATCTGATATTCTTCTTACAATAAGGCTACCTACCTATTCAGCCTAATTATCTTCATCATATACCTTATGGCTCATCCTTTTCATATGCCACATGACAAGGGCTGCATGATCTTCACTAAATCTCACTCCCTTAGATGCTTGTATTTCCTCTGTCTCACTATTATAGACAATCTTTGTTTCCTTTCTCATAGCATCAAAGATAATAGCATCTGCAATATCCCACTCTGGAAGTATCAGTACTCCTTCATTCCTTACTAGTGCCCTTCCTTCCTTAGGAGTTATCTTTTCAAACTTAGATATCATTTATTGTTTAACATCATTTTCAATCTCTTCCTTACTCCTTGCAGGTTTCTCATTATATTTTTGTTGGCAGTTTTCTTTAAATTCATTTATGTGGGTTCTCCATAAAAACTGTAAGAATGCCCTGGCTTTGACAAAATTTTCATCAGAAAGAATTTCATTGCTGGCCTATTGAGTCAAGGGGTCCAGTTCCTTTCCAGCATATTCTGGAATAGTCAAATTTAGTGAAGCATGCTTTGGAACTTCAGGCACCCCTTCTTGTAGTTCTTGGGCTATGAAAAATATTTGTCCAACATCTCCCATTTGTAGAAACTATTATGCTACTACTTTCTCATCAATACAAAGTGGAGACTGGGAAGGAGAATATACATTTTCCTATTGTTTTTGTTGTTCTCCTTCTATTCTTTTCCTTTTGGGGGATGGCAATGAATGTGTATGGGGCTCTAATGGCCTCTTCCCCTTTAGATCCAGGGTCTTCTTAGCTTGTGGCAAGACTGTACTTTACCCTCTTCTTTGGTAAACCACATATTTCCCTGGGGGAAGATTCCTAGTAGGAGCTATCTTGCTCATCATTGCCTTTTCCCTTTCTGGATCTGTTTGTAAAAAATTGGCCCTTTTCTAATTTAGTGCCTGCATGATATCCTCAAACATCTCCATTAAAGATTCTATCTTTTTGGCCCAAGGTTGAAAATCTTTCAATGGGTCATACAAATTGTCAAAATGTTGCACAAAATCAAGGCTCTTCTTGTATGCCAATCATTTTTCCTTTTTTATCTCCTGTTCTATCCAATCAAACTCATTTCTGATTATGTCCTCAAGGAAATTGAATTGGTGGTTAAGCACCAGGCACTTTGTTTTTTCTTTGAACATATCCTTAATGAAAGCTTCAGGGTCAGCACATCTTGATAATGTAGTACTCAAATGGTAAGGGGCCATATATTTATCTAGGTGTTTCCACCCTCCCTTTGTAATAATAAACTGATGAGCTATTGTGATTGTAGGAAAAATAATTCCTTTTCCTCTTCCTATAGACCTCCAATATGTCTTATTATTTCTACCAATCCTAACTTGATAGGTACTCTATAGGGTAATATATAAGGGATTCCCCTGAAACCATAAACTCTAAAAACTATTGGCATTGGGTAGAGAATGATATCTCCCTAATTATGCGCTATTTTCAATTATGTACTATATTCTTTAGGTCTCAATAATTGCAAAAGTGTCAAAGGCATTCTAGGATCATCATTCAACAACAATGCCCTAATCCTAGCAGCAAAACATCTTTCAATATTTATGTATCTTTCCTCCTTGTTGTCCCATGACATGTCTGCATTCCACAGCTGTAGTGGCATATCTTCATCATCTTTGACCTTTGTCAATTCCATCTCTTTTTCAAAATAATATGCCCCTTTGTATAGAAACATATGCATTAGCAGGGAATACCATGTGAAATGTCTAGTCACCTTGCTATTCTGGATGCCTATCAATCCTTCATGTATCAAGTCTGCAAGATATGGAGAAAAATTATGGCCAAATGGGGGTGCAAAATTTGTATCATCATGAACATGTAGTGGATGTGCATTTCCTTCTCTTTATCATCCCCACAGATCTGACATAAAGCCCTATATACTCCTATGGCCTTTGGGATGAAGTAGTCTAACATGAAAAGTTCCTTGGTTTTTGGCCCTACCAAGATCAAATCCCCAATTTTCTTGAAATATTCTTTTAACAGTCCATTTCTCAGATAATCCTTTTGTGCTTGATACACTTCTATGAATTATTTGAAATCAATTCTATCCATTTGGGTATCCTCTCCACTCAACTTAAATAATTCCCTGATTTCTTCTGTAGTTATATTGACCGTGATTTGTCCATTCTTATCCCTGACTACCCTAGATACCTTGTCATACTTGTCTGCTATTCGCATAAGCATATCAATATCCATGAAACCCAGGCACTACTAATTTGCCCACATCAAATTTCCATACATTGCTATTAGGAGCAAAGGCATTTCTCTGGCCGAAAAGTACTATGAATAGAACCAAACCAATCATTCATATATTTTCATCTCTAGCCCACTATCCTAGATCATACAAACTCTCACCAATTTTCAAACGTGGACTCTTAGGGACCAGTTCTTTGATTTTTGTCAAGTCATTTGTGGACCTAGTTAATTGCTATAGTAGGTCATCACATACATTTCTATCTTGATAATTCACGTGGCCCTTGAACTCTCTCCTAGGCGGCATCTTGAATTTAAAGTCTTTATAATCTAATGATTTACCAAAATTTTTGATAGAATATAGTAACTGCAAGCCCTAATAATTCTTCATATTTTGGTATTCAGACAACACTTGCATCAAAAATTTACACGTTCCGCAAACAGCCTGGAAGTTGAAACGCGATCACTGTAGCTTTATTTTACTCCACAAATTTGACAATTATGATAATCAAGAGTTGAATGATCAAACAAATAGCAATCCCATCACTCCTAAGCATTAAATTCTTTCTGTAGAAGCACACATTCGCCATTAATTCACCTAAGTTCAAAATCTCACAGCTAGTGGTTAAGAATTGCTAAAATAACATCTTTGAATTATGACCGTCAATCCTAACATCTCTTCTTCACATCGGATGACTCACAGCAAGTCTTTTACAACATTCATCTCTGTGGACATGTGGCAGCACGTCACAACCCCTCATAGCTTAACCTTCAGTCACTTTCCATCATAGGCTTTGCACGCACCGTTAGATCTTTCTAAAGATGATAACCTTTTACCTTACTTAATGTCGATAGAGGGTCCCAGTCACTTAGGACATGTGTCACCATGGTACATTCCGTTAATGAATATAGTTCAATCTCTTTATCCTTTAGTCTTTACGTCATCTATCCAATCTTTCTTAACCTTTACTATCTTTAACACATCTTTATTGCCCACAAATTTGATCTCCTAGGACACATGGAAAGACGTCGCAATGCCTTAATGGTTAAAATCAACTCATCTTTTATTGGAGGCTTTGCGCCAGCCATCAGATCTTCCTTAACCGGTCATTCCTTTACCCAATTGGCTTTATATTAACCACAGTCTGCAACTTTCTTGGATGGACACACATCACAACAGTGCAATCCCTTAAAGGTTATCCTTCAATCATCTTATCATTGCAGGTTAACGCCAGCCATTAGATCTTTCCAGAGATGTTTTCTATATACTGAATATTTAATCACCCATCGGACCCACTAGACACCACATGGAAGCATGGCACATTCCCTTAATGGCTATTGTATGTGCATCTTCATCATAAGCCTTTACACCAACCATCGGATCAGATCTGACATATGCCTTATTTAACTTCAACTCTTCATTCATGTTTGGGCCCATTAAGGACATGCGTCACCACGACGCGATCCCTTGAAGTTAACTCACCTACATCTTTGGTATGAAGGTAAAGCATGAGCCATTGGATGAAAAAGAATCTACAAATATCCTTTGCTCTGTATCTCCAATGTATCCAGTCTCGCCAAAGA
Organism: Thuja plicata; assembly: GCA_018584345.1. NCBI lineage: Eukaryota > Viridiplantae > Streptophyta > Pinopsida > Cupressales > Cupressaceae > Thuja > Thuja plicata. Next base: position 2,604,541 of record MU224395.1, read on the forward strand.
CACGTGGAACAATGACGCATTGCCTTGAAGCTTAAATTTTAATCATCTTCTCATCACGGGAATGCGTGAACCGTTAGATGAAAACACATTAGCTCGATAGATAATAGTTAAATAAATCTTGCAGACTTTGGAATTAGGAAATAATAAAAGACCACAACGTTAGGATACTCACAACTTAATGAATGTGAATGCATTTTTAAAAGGACACATGAAAGACATGACTTAAGTGGCAAAAAGTAACACAGAATTAGAAACCATTTCAATACATAGGGTTTTAGGACCAAATTTTACACTTAGAAACATGACAACAAGGGTTTCAAAGATTTATACAAGACCCTATTTTAGATACTGACCATGGACCCATTGCTTTGGAAAAAAAATTTAACAAACCTAACAGTGGCTCTTTCTAGGGATGAATACCTCTTGTAGGTGTTACAAGAATTCAGAATCTTAGGGGAGAAAACCAACCTACTGGAAAACAAAACTACTCACACAACAGGAAAGAAAACTAAACTAAGACATAAAGAAACACACTATTTACACAATCCTAATGTTCATGGATAATTAGACTTTAGGATAAGTATAACTTCAAGAACTGTCCATGAACTGGTAGTTCTAAAATATTTCCAGTAAGATCTTTTAATAAATATGAATTTTTCCCATACCTTTCATGGAAAATATAAGGTCCCAGCCAAATTGGCTTAAATTTTCCATGCTTTTCTTTGTCTTCCAACCTAGCATTCTAGATGAGAACATAATCTTCCACATCAAACTATCTTGAGACTGCCTTCTTATCATACAATTTCTTCACCTGCAACTGAAGCTTTGCATTCTTCACAGAAGCTTCCCTCCTAGCTTCATCAAGCTCCACCAGGTCATCAATTCTCAATTGCATGTCATTGTCAATATCATCATCATAATTTTGAACAAACTTGTACATCTGCATCAAATTATTTTGGGGCAATATTTCTTGTATCCTATAAACTAGATCAAAAGGTGCACATCCTATGGCCTTTTTTGATGTCACCCTATCTTCCCAGACAACCAATGTTAACTATGAATTCCAGGCCTTCTTTTTTGTAATCTAGTTATACCTAGAGAATCCATCCATCATGGGCATGAGTTCACATCCAGTGACTCTCTGTAGAATATTCTCCATGTTGGGGAGAGCATAGTTGTCTTTTAAGGAAGATATGTTCAAATTTATGAAATCCACACACAACCTGATATCCCCATTCTTCTTTCTAATAGGGACTAGATTAGAAACCCAGGAAGAGTGCCTAATGGGTTTGATTATCCTATAATCTTTCATCTTTTTCAATTCCTATTCCATCTTGGGCCTCAGGGTGGGATTTTTGGGTCTTTTCTTTTTCCTAATGGGTTTGGCATCTTCCTTCAATGAAATCTCATGTTGAAACAGTTCCTCATTATATGCCTTTAGGTCATCATACATCCAAGAAAAGACCTTTTTGTATTTCCTTAAAAGATTAGTCAGATCCTCCTTGATTTTGGGTGACATTTTCTTACCAATAAATAAGTTCTTAGGAACTTCTCCTATTCCCACATTAACCTCCTCCAAATATTCGAATCTATTTACACATGTAACAGAGTATGGTTTGTCCTTACTATCAAATGCCCTCCCCAAAACAACTAGTCCTTTTGGGACTTTATTTGACTTTAGATGCAAGCTTTCCTTCCCCAAGACAATATCCTTTCCATCAATGTTTTTCACATACTTTGTGAAATCTATTTCTTTATTGTCAAGACCTGCCTCACAATACAAGAATCTCAGAATATCTACATCATCATCAAATACTTGCCAACTATCTACATTGTCTGGTATTGAAGGCCTAGTCTGAAATTCTATTTCAGAAATTCTAGCAAAGGTAATGTCTTCTGGCCTTAAAGCAATGTTAGCTAACAAATCTGCCATTCTGTTTTGGCTCCTATCCATCCAGTCAATACCAAATGCATCAAAACTTTCTAAATCATCCCATACTGCATTCTTGTACTATTTCAATCTATGGTTCTTGGATGCATATTTGGATTTGATCTAAGATACCACTAACTCAGAGTCTCCAATAAATCTGATGCATTTGATTCCATGTATTGCAACTAATCTCAGACCTATTAACAAAGCCTCATATTATGCCACATTATTTGTATAATAAAATAGTAGAGAAAATGAAAATTTGAAGGTTTTTCTAGAGGGAGATATCATCAAAACTCCAGCACCAGCCCCCTCCCTAGAACTGGCACCATCAAAATACATTATCCTTAACTTAGTTTGTTCAGATAAATTAATTACATCTTTTGACAACAATGCAGGTTGTGATCTTCTTGCAGCTTGACTTTCCTGCACTTGAAATGACCCCATCTCAGTATCCAAGAAACAGTTCATATTGTTATCATCTTGTTCCTCAATCATATGAGGAGTTCTATTTTCTCTTAATAATTTGATGCTATCACCATTGATGTTGAAAGTGGAAAATGATAAATCACATTGACAATAACATTCCATATTGGGGGGAATGTCTTCAACTAACACACTCATTGTTAGCACTTTATCTGGGAAAGCTACCAATTTATAAGGCAAAGCCTTAATAGTGCCTATGATAGTCACTTCTCTGGAATCCATAGCTTGGCATCTCCTATGTGGAGTGTCTACTTTCAATCCCATAGATCTCATGACTTCTGCAGGCATACCATTGTTAGATGCCCCAGAGTCAATCATGCAGTTTTTTAACATTTTTCCATTTATTAATAATGTCAGGAAAAAGGGATGAAAAGTTCTACAGTAGTGCTAACAATATTGGTATCTAAGTAAATTTGAGGAATATTTGATACAAGCTCATCATATTCCTTTGATGATTTATCCTTAGTGTCTGACACTTTCTTGTTTTTCTCTAGTCCCATAGTTTTAGTAGAGCTAACACTCTTCACCCATGTCAAAGTCTTTTCATTATTCTCTCATATCCTCATCATTTCTAATAGAGGCACCTTAACATTTATCTAAGACAAAAGTTTCCCCATATCCACATGGGTGTATTTCATATTAGAAATGTCTGATTTTTGATTTGTACAATCCACATCTTCTGCTTGAGTAGCTAGTTTAGCTTCATTTCCCCTATGTGGCTTTTCCTCCTTTTTGGGATGAGGTATGGAACTCTCTGGTGTTTTCATCTTTTCTTTATACATATTTGGGGCAGTAGGTTTGTTTCCCTTCTTAATTAAAACCTTATTAGTACCTTCAACCTATTTCTCTTTTTCATGTGGCCTTTTGGTACTATTTGGGGTATCTTTGATAAAGATACCAGAAGGTTTTCCATCTACATTTCCAACTACTCTATTTATTAAAATATAATTACCCCTTCCTTGTGCAACCATATTTTCTATGATCTCAGCTATTTCTTCATCAAATGGCCTTCTCAGAATAGGGGTCTCATCAAATCCTTCAGTATTACATCTCATATTATCAATCTCCCAATCTTGTATGTCAGAATCATCAGGTTGATAATATGTTTCAAAATTTACAAGTGAGGAAGACATAGAACAACCACTGTCATCATATTCTTCCTCTTCATCTTCTTCATTTTCTTTAGTGGCAGAAATTCTAGCAGCAATAACACAATATTCAGGATTATGTGGACACTAACAATCTATACACCAGGTATTATTACTTCACATATTTACAGAGGTCTTGTGTAGGGGATCAGGAGTTTTTTCATCAGATTTATCCTTCTTTCATGGGAGAATAGGTTTCCCATCTTTCCACTAAGTAGTATAAGGATAGTTTTGCATCCTAGGTTGTCTGTTGAAATTGCCATAGGAAGTTTTATTATTATTTGAAACCCTATTGTGATTACTCTCTCCAGGATTTAAATTTTTTAAAACATTCAGAATCAATTTGAGGTTATCATCCTCCTTAGGCTTAGAACTCAAGGGTTTATCTGATTCTTTCTTATTATACCTGGTGGTTTTCCAATCTTCTCTCCTACCCACTTTCCCAGAAACTCTTTTGTTTGTCTCAATGTTGATTGCTACCTTATATGCTTCCCTAATATTTATAGGGTTCTTATCTCTTAAAAAATAACCCATTTTTGCATCAAAATAATTAAGATAGGTAGTGAGACATACCTTTTCATCTAGTCTCATCACGTAGCAACTTGTGCATTGCCCTTTGAAATTTGATATTGAATTCCACCACCTCTTCATTTGGGTTCTTCTTTATGTTGTTGAACTCATTCAACATGAACCCTTCATTATTCTTGTCCCCATGTTGGTCCCTGAAACATTCCTTCATCTCATCCATGGACCCAATACATTCATCGGGCAATCCTCTCAACTAGTCCTTAGCATCCTCAATTAATGATTGCATGAATAATTTCATCATAACATCATCATGTGCAATTTCATAGTTATCAACCATATCCATAAAATGTTTCAGATGTTCTTCACATGTTATAACATTATTCCCAACAAATTTAGGAATTTTGTCCCTAATCTTTTTAGGAGTTTCATTTGGATAACCAAGAATGCCAAGAAAAATAAATTGTGTGTACCTTTTAGTATAGACAGGAGTTTTTTGAGATGAAATGTTACCTTGAGTACTTGAAGTAGTAGCATTTCTAGAATCAATAGGTGGTGGTAAATTCATTCCTGAATTTAGAGACAATTTAGGGCCAGCACTAGCAGGATGAACACCAGAGGTTTGCCTAATAAATTCAATTTTCTTCTTCATTTCAAGAGAAGAGGCTTCCAATTTAGCCTTCTCTAGTTCCTTGGCTATTATCTCCCTCTCTCTTTTGGCTCTCCCCAACTTAGTATCTAGATTAACTATGGGATCCATCATACTCCCTTTGCTCACTGGCTCCTTTATTTCAATACCTGCTACCTTTTTTTACCTGTATCCCTGGGTTTTGGTATGTCATAAAACTCTTGAACAATAGGTTCATATTCAAGTTTCTCAGGCATAACAGTAGCATTCATTGCCTCCAAATCTCACAGTTGCCTTTTAAACTAGTCAGATTGAATTTAAGCATGTCTGATTCTTTCCTCCTTTTCTCTTTCTCTTTTTTGTCTCAAGGTAATTTTATCTCAGATCTTCCTTTCCAACTCACCCACCTCTTCAAAAATCTCTTCAGAATCCACAAGAGTTATGTCAAATTCTGAGTTTTCTTCCATGATGGTTCTCTCTCTTCTGTGATGATGGGCATGTGGTCTTTCAGATGAGGGAGAGCTTGGATTACTTGGATCATTCTTATTCTCTTCACCTCTACTTTTGGATCTAGACCTTGTCTCATGTCCTTGAGACTTACCACGAACCACCTTTCTGGTACATCTAGGGACATCATCAACCCTTTCACTTTGAGAGTAATACTCCCCATAGACTCCCAATCCTGGTTGTGTTTCTTGTTCAACTTCTAAATTTTCTTCTTCATGATTAGGAGGAATGGGATTATCCATTCTTATGTTCCTTCTCTGCCTCCAGGCTTGGGGATTAACTCCAATAGTATTTTTTTTCACTAATTTCCCAACTCTGGAAGTGGATGGAATCTCACTTTCCAATTCATTCTCAAGATGACTGTTCATCCTGGATCTGGTATTTTTGTAACTCATAGCTAGATAGTAGTGTATTAGATTAATTGTAACTTAGCACTGATGCAAAGATTTATTTGAGTCACCACCCAACAAACAGTTGGGAGAATACATACTAACTTGAGCAATAAATTTGTATCGAAAAGTTTTCACGGGTCACAGATATCAACAAATTCTAAGCACTTATCACGACATATTTTCAATGGTAATATAGATCACTGGGATATGCAAAGATAAAACTCTGTAATACAATGGTCAACCGACTGGTATTGATAAGTAAGTAGGCCAGGAGTCTAGCTCAACTTGAAAAACCTTACTGACTTATTACAATAAAATACTATTCCCCAGTAGAGTCACCATTTTGTTGGTTTCTTTTTTATGTTGTGATGAAAACAACAATAAACTCTTCCCTTTATGATTGTTTTATAGAGGAGCCACCTCCAAATATTTGTTCATGCAAGAAAAGGACCAACTAAAAAGAACTCTCTTAATACTTCTACTCTTTAGGTCCTACTACACCAAGGGGGGATAGCCTATAATACCTATTGATATATCTAATCTAGTACTATCAATCAGTAATCTCACAATGACTCAACATAACAGGGAGATACTAGATAATTGGATAATTACCCATTGAACATCAACCATGAAATGAAGCATGAGATAGAAATTTGTAACAAACTTACACAAATGTAGACTTAATGGATTTTAAATATTTTTTTATAGGAAAACACAACCAATGTGCAACTAGATATGCAATAAAACAAAACTTATCAGCTTCAGATCAGTGCTTTATCCATTGGGCTATATTCTAACTCAGATACAGTATACTGAAATTAATAATCACCAAATATTTCAAACCATAATACAACTATCCCAAAACCCCTACTACTAATAGAATCCTAGCATGTGTTAGATGAATCTATGCATTAATCAGAGCCTAATTTAATCTGATCCTAGATCAGAACTCTCAAATAATTACATAAACACAAAGAAGATTATGCTAATGAATTAGAAAATTCATAATTCATATGACACATAACACAAGAGAGATTAGATTTTGGATCTCTGTATTAAATTCAAAAAATCTTATTTCAGTATACAAAAAGTACCCAGAGATAACCTCTTCAATAACCTGCAAAAGATCTCTTAACTTTATTTTTGACTTCTTACACTATCTAGTACAAATTATACTATCTTTCCCCTCTTGACTGAAAACTTTACAAATTGTTTACAATACAAATTTTTCTAGCCCTTTCCAATGATCTTGGGAATGCTTTTATAGAATAGGATTGCAACAAGCTTCATCATTTGGAATAAGGACAAAATCAATGATTCACTAAAAAGAAAAAAATAGGTAATGGAGTGATAACCACTCTTGTTACAATAGATACTTGATAAATTTTGTCTCTTGAATTCTTGTTATTTGCAACTGCTTCAAAGTTGTTCAGCATGAGCCATCTGGAGTCTGTTGTGCTTGATATTGGTGATGTAGGATCTTCACTTTACCTATATCATCCAATCTATTAGGCCTCATCATCCACTTGCATGTCATCACCTTCTCCTAGATCAACTATTGTGTACTTGTCCTTCCAAGAGGTATACACCTCATCACTCAGCCAGTTGAAACTAAGGACCACATCCTTTCTGTTGTTAATCTCCCTCCAAGTGACATTTGCCTTTTCAATTTCTTGTGACCAAAATGCAAAAAATTCTCTAGCCTTACCAACTATCTCAATGGTTTGGAAAAAAAGTAGTGTACTCTCCAAGTAATTATGCTATTGGTTCTAATTGCCAATGCTTCATTCATCTGTCGATGCCACTATACTTCATCTTTTATATCTCCATTTTTCTTCAAAATATTTTGAAACATTTCATACCGGTCCTTTGAATATTCCTTTCTTAAGGCCATTACCTTTCTTATGACAATTCTCCTTCTTATGTCCATGTCCATGAGAAAATTGACACATTTATGAGTGCTAGTTAAGAAAATGTCAACATTATTCTCTTTTTTGCAAGTGGTGTGGAAGAATTTCAGTTCTCCTCTCTTTCCTTTCCATGTATTCACCATTTGATCCAAATTGTCTTTATCAACATTGTATTCATTCAGCATGCTGACAATTTTGTTCCCTTGTGAATAAATTGTAGTGGGAACTAATTCATGGGTGCAATGCATGAGGGTGTTGTGTATTTTTTCTACATATGATTGTTTCACCCATGCCTCTGCTTCTCTGAAATCTGCAGACTATTCAACCCATTCCTTCCTTGACTTCTCCAGTTCTGTTCTTTCAATAATCAATCTTTCTTTTTCTTGCTCCAACTCCTCTAGTGTGGTTGGGTTTGATGGTTTAGGGGAAGGAGGATAAGTGATGATTGGGCTTGATGCTAATGGATGATGAGGATCTTGTGTGATCATCCTCTGAGGAACAAACTAATTTTTTTGTCTTCCTTCAAGGAATACAATTCTATTATCTTTTTCAATGGATTTGATCTTCTTATCATTATAAGCCTTCATATCAATCTCATACTTTTCTGTTAGACTTTTGAATGCCTCTTCTTGTTTCTCATCCACCTTTAAACTCAATTTTATAGTTTGCAGAGTAAGGTTAGCTGTGTCCACGCCTGATGTATCTGATACTCTTCTTACAATAAGGCTACGTGCCTATTCAACTTGATTATCTTCATCAGATACCTTATGGCTCTTCATTTTCATATGCCACATGACAAGGGCTACATGATCTTCACTAAATATCACTCCCTTGGATGCTTTTATTGCCTCTATCTCATTATTATAGACAGTATTTGTTTCCTTTCTCACAACATCAAAGACAATAGCATCTGCAATATCCCACTCTGAAAGTATTAGTGCTCCTTCCTTCCTTACTAATTCCCTTCCTTAGGAGTTATCTTTTCAAAATTAGATATCATTTCCTGTTTGACTTCATTTTTAATCTCTTCCTTACTCCTTGTAGGTTTCTCATTATGTTCTTGTTGGAACTTTTCTTTAAATTGATTTATGTGGTGTCATGCCCAAAACTAGGGCAAAACACACAGACAAATTATATTTTTTTAAAACACAAGTACATACAACTAACAATGGATGTGTTGGGGAAAGGTGATAATATGGTGAAGTTAGTCTTTAAGTTGCAAGGTATATTCATAGATTGAATTAGGGTAACACCACATACGGATGCAGAGTTGGAGCATCAACTTGTTTACACGGGTTACATGAACTCTTGAGTCAGGTTGAATTAACTATGGTTTTATGTTTAACCACGTGTAGTATCGTGATAGTAATTTAATTGTTCAGAACATATGTTGAATTAGGTTGACCTAGAAATTACTTTAATTCTTAACCTAGATTACAAATTTATCCATTTAAATCTAGTGTCAATTCCCTTTCAACCTTAGCTACTTACGATATTTAAAGTAACCTTTAGACATGATCCTCGGTCAATCAAGTTTACTAAACAAAAACCATTTCAACCTTAAAACACTTGAAATTTATTTAATTAACCTTATCTACATAACATCTATAAACAACCCCGATATAACTATTTCATACACATTAGTTATTTAAATTAATTACAAGTGTTATGCCCCACCAGGAAACCCGAGAGGACAAGACATAAAATATCTATAAGATGCAAATATTTTTTTTGTTTAACTAGAATAATATTCATCATTGTACTTCATATCTCTAAAATAAAAAATACTTTTCTACAACTTGAATGCAAGATTTATTCAACTTAAGTCCTCACAGATTCCCTAACATCGCTACTAAAGAAAAATTATCTAAACTATTTACATGCATAAGATATCCATTTAATTATGAGCTTAAAAGATCTACATTAATTTTAATGCACCAAGGTAAATTTCCCTAACTTATTTCTTTCATTAAACATAAGTTAATCATCTAACATCATCATTCCTTTTATCAACTGATGCCATTAGATCATATTGATTTTATAAATATCTATTATCCTTTTTACCACTTTCCTCTAAACATTTAGGTAAGAGATTAGTATTAATAAGGTAGACATTATGCTAGGTACTTCATTAACCCATAAACATGAACCAACCCTTAACAT
>MU224395.1:2625349-2635891 GCA_018584345.1 Thuja plicata
CAGTAGTCCGAGAAAATAAATATACATCATAAAAGATAAATATTAATTAGAATATTCGAACATCATCCGTATACTATGTTATTACAAAAAGTCACAAGATTACGTAATTCACATCCTAAACATTTCAGAAAGTAAAATTCACATTATAATTAAATTGAAATTCAACATTTAAATTAGATAAATCTAAATCTCTACAATAACCATAATACAATCATAATGAGTTTTTTTCTGAATTATAATCTCAAAATAGATGTCCAAACTAGGAAACATAATAAAGTCCATAATGTTCATCATAAGCATCATATGTCCATGCATCTATAATAATCAAATCCAAAGCATAAGGTCCATAATGTCTAATAATGCATCAAAAGTAAAGTATCATATGCTGAGTCTATCATAAGCAAAAACTAGAAAAAAAAAAAAAAAACTATGATGGGGTCTGGGATGGGCATCACACAGGTGTCCTGGATCTGGGTTTATCACCCAAAGGTTGACTAACAAAGAAGGAACCCTAATATTCCCAAATTGGAATAATGAAAAAGGAAGACTCATGCAAGGGTCTTAGTAATATCTCCATAACAACAACCATTGAGGATTTAAGGGCATGCTCAGACCTATGAAGGCAGGTGAAGTCGATGCTCGGTACCTGCAAGCCTGCATCACAGAGAAGAAATACATGTGCATAGATATACATATAAGAAGACATTGTAGATAGATGACCAGGATCGATAAATCATGTGGACCTCATCTCTATGAGTAACTACGACTTCGTCCTGAATCATGCAAACACATCATGTATATACACACACACACCAAGCATGTAAAATCATCCTAGCGAAGGTTAGAATCTTGAGCATTGGGTTAGTATCTAATCAATACTAATAATAAATTAACATAATCATGAGACATCCCAAATCATCAAGTGACATACAAGATTCATCAAAAGTAACCTTAACAAAAGAAAATATAAATAATCGCTTATATATATATCCATATATAACATCCTAACTATATTCATAAAGGTCTTGCAGCTCCTCAATACATACACAGAGATAAATACATAAAAAAATATACCTTTAGACAGTATGTGTGATATTAGAATCCTCGATTACTGGTTTATGAAATTGTTATAAACAAACTATAGGAATATATCAAACAAGTATCATGAACAACTTAAGCTGTAAGAAAACATCGAAAGATCTTACTTCGTTCAAAAACACAAAACTTAGATTAGGGTTAGAGGGTTATTATATCTATATATATAACATATCCACATTATTAATAATTAACAATTGAGAATAATATACCTCGCATTAATTATCAATAATACTATACTTTACATAAATCTCAAAATATACACCATCAACAATATCTACAATAATTAAAAAGTAATCACATATATATATATATATATATATATATATATACATGCCAAATACCAAACACTATAATCAATATGCTTATGAAGCAATATATGACAACATCATTATTACATATTTATAATTACTATAGGATATAACACCGAGTTAGAATAAAATCACATGCCTCAAAATAAATCTAATCATCCAAAGAGGCTATAATAATCAACTAAGAAAAATATCAAGGTAACCACAAGATCAAACAAGGTCAACCAAAGTCAACAAGGAAATTCAAGTCAAACTCCTGACCAAGCATGAAGCTTTGAAACACAACATAGAAAGATTAACTAAGAATAATACCATGAAGGAGAAATAAATAAAATGAGTAAACAAATCACACAACCAAATGAATGCAAGTGACCACAAGGCACCAATTACAACAATGCCCAACCGGGTGTGTTGGATCTGGTTTTTTCACCCAAAGGTTGATTGACAAAGAAGGAACCCTAATATTCCCAAATTGGAATAATGAAAAAGGAAAACTCATGCAAGGGCCTTAGTACTATCTCCATAAAAATAACCATCGAGGATTTTAGGGCATGCTCAGACCTGTGAAGGCGGGTGAAGTCGATGCTCGGTACCTGCAAGCCTGCATTAAAGAGAAGAAATACATGTGCATAGATATACATATAAGAAGACATTGTAGACAGATGACCAGGATCGATACATCATGTGGATGTCATCTATGTGAGTAACTATGATTTCATCCTAAATCATGCAAACACATCATGTATATATACACACACACCAAGCATGTAAAATCATCCTAGCGAAGGTTAGAATCTTGAGCATTGGGTTAGTATCTAATCAATACTAATAATAAATCAACATAATCATGAGACATATCCCAAATCATGAAGTGACATACAAGATTCATCAAAAGTAACCTTAACAGAAGAAAATATAAATAATTGCTTATATATATCCATATATACACCCTAACTATATTCATAAAGGTCTCGAAGCTCCTCAATACATACACAGAGATAAATATATACAAAAATTATACCTTTAGATAGTATGTTTGATATTAGAATCCTCGGGTACTAGTTTATGAAATCATTATAAACAAACTATAGGAATATATCAAACAAGTATCATGAACAACTTAAGTTGTAAGAAAACATCGAAAGATCTTACTTCATTCAAAAACACAAAACTTATATTAGGGTTAGAGGGGTATTACATCCTCTCCCCCTAAGATTTGACTTAGTCGTAGAAGTCAGAAGATATGAAATGAATATCACACATAAGTCATAATTTATTATCTAATAGAATTCCAATATTACTACTCTAGAACCTAATTTAATGATTGCATACCTACTTCTGCTATCAAGAGTTTTGGTAAATCCTATCTTATTACAATTTTAGTGTAGATTAACTCAGTTCCAATAGTCCATATTTTTAAAAGAATTACCTATGTGATTTTTCACTTCATACAGTAAGTTTGTTAACAAGATTCCATCAAGTCGAAACTCAAAGGTGTTCATGTTTACTCACTAATATCAATATATTAGGAAATTGTGTGTTTTACCAATTGAGATTATCACTTCCTTTCATAATATCAGAGTTTATATCTATGGTAACAAGCATAAAAATAAATAATTTATGATATATTTTCTCTTTTGAGACATAATCTACCCCTACACAATACATGTGAGACCTTATTTTAAATAGGGTTCAAAACTCATTTTCCTTACAAGCTATGCATATCAAGGATATAGGGGTATTACAACAAGAATTAATATGTATAACCTTTCTTAACTATCCTTGGACCCACTTAAACATATATATTAAAATATCCACTAATATAAAGACTAATTAAATTCTACTCCTTTTTTTTTTAAAAACATACATGAAACATTTACCATTTATCTTAATTAAAATTTTATAATAAACTCACTATACAAAAAAAACTACTAATTAAAATCTAATCTAATTCCTAACCTACTAATATCAATTTTAATTAAATTTTCCCCTTTAAAAAAACACATGCTACCATAGTCCATAAATCCCCTAATAGAAAATTAAATTAACCTCTAATAAAAAAAATTAAATTAACCTCTAGCCCTTTTTGAACACATGAGCCTCATATTTCAATTTATCATAATAAAATTAAATTAACAACTAACTATACACTAGGATACCATTTAAAATCTTTAAACAATCTTAAACTAACCTAACTTACTAACTTATTAACCTACTAACCTACTTATCCCCTATCCCATCACCCCTCCCTTTCCCCTTGGCCCACGTGCCAAGTGGGAGAGGTGACCAGACACAAAGTCAAAGGATGCATAGGGGGTCGAATCACTCCAAGGAGATGAGTGTAGGTTTAAAGGACAAGTTTTGGGGCCCACCAACTAACTTGCTTCAATCCCATGCAAGGGAATTTGAATGGAAAGGAAATGCAAGGACAAGTATTTAAGAGAAGTGGGTGCATGACTTGGGGGTGCAAAACCCAATGGGGATGTTTTACCCCTTTATCATTTTTTTTTGTTTATTTAATGTGACCTCTGCCACTACATACCTACGCCCATTTATGGGAAGTGAAGTGTTTAACAAGTTATGTTATGAAATCTTTTATTAATTTAGAAATTAGTAATTAACAACAAAGCTATATTAGGGAGTTAGTATACTAATTCTAATTAGGAAGAGCATCTTGGTAAGGGAATATTCTCTATGGAAAAGAGAATTATTTCCCTTACCATAGAAATTTCAGAGAGCATTTTTGCTCTAAAAATCTGGGAAGTGTCATTGATATTATTTAGTTTTAACTTCTATCATATTGATTTCTTAGTTTTTTTTATTGGAGTAGTTAATTGTATGCATTTAATTTATTTTATTAGTGCAATACACTAAGTGAACTATAAATTGAATATTAGTATTAGTTGATTTTTACATTAATATACTAACTTGTTTGATTTACTATTGTTATCAAGTTTATCTTTCCTTCTCAAGAATTGAGGTTGCAATGAAGGTTTTAAGGTAGAGTGTTGAACCTATTGAAATGGAATATAGATTTCCAAAGGAAGAATGAAGTGTTTTTAACTTGAGAACTTACAATCAAATATATTATACAGATTACAAGATTCATAAATCCACAAGATTTTATATGCTATGAAACTATTACATTGCCTTTCTTTTCAATATTGGATATCATTCTACCATGAAAGATTAATTTTATTATTCTAAAGAATATAATACAATAGGAATGAAACTAAAGATTCTTCATTTACATTATGGTAATCTTTCAAAATACAACTACACACCTTCAAGATGGAAGATCCATACAATCAATGGATAGCATACCATGTTTCTTCCTTTAATGAAGCTATTACATTATTAATAAGAGCTCTTCACATCTTACTTGATAAAGCTTTCAATATGAACATTACAACACTCAACAAGAAATGAATCTCAATACAAAAGGAGTAACCATGCAATATTAAAGTTTCTCTCACACAACTACACCAAAATAGAGATTTCTCCCAAGCTTTTTCACAATCATCTTGACTTCAAAATCTGTAAATACATGAGGAGAACCATGGGAAGCTCACCTCCCATCCTAGGTCTCAAGGAGACCACCCCTGACCTAGGAGAATCAGTAACCAATGGGGACAATCATACATCCACATACATGAATACAACAAAAAAGAACACCCTCCCAAGGATTGCAAAAATAGATTCACCATGAACCCATAGCAAGGGGTGAAGGTGAATTTTCATGTAGGAGAATTATAAAATAATACATACAAATAACATGCCTCTTCAAGGATAAAACCACATACATCCTTTCATCCAATCTTCTCCTTATCTCCCCCAAAATTAGGATCAAATACAATGGCATGCAAGGGCCCATACACCTTGCATTTTTTTCCCTCTTCTCTCCACGAGAAGAGACTCTACACTATCATGAAATCCATCTAACCCCTTCCCCCATACATGGCCACTTCTTCCCTATCCAAGGGTGAGTAATGTCATCACACCCTTCAAAAAACTCTTATATTCAAAACAAAGATAAAACCATAAGCAAGAATTCAAACCCAAAATATCATTCCCTTACATAACAACAATACAAATACATTTCAAATATGCAAGAGAATGAAAAGAAATATATAAATCCACTTGCAACAAAACAAATCACTTTCATGGCAGTGGAGACCAACCTTCACAATGTGTTATGGCAAATAAATTTTGAGAAGAGCTCAATCCCTTATGCTTTCTCCATCCAAACCCTAATTTCTCTAAAAGTAGAGAGTGGGTGAACACCCACTAACTCTACCAAGGGTCTCTAAAAAGACCTCCAACTTCTACCCACCCACCAACATTAAATTCAGACTTGACCCTAAATTCCTTTGGCTTTTCCTTGTCCCCTATCATAAATGCCAGATTGGAAAGGAGTGTGGGTTTGGGTAAAAGGTCAAGACTTACTCCATTTTCGTAGCATGTGAAAAATGGGTCATAAAATAGGTCACCAAGGCCACTAGGGAATTCTAGATGTGCTAAAAACATTCCTAACCCATACCCCTATCACTAAGGTACTTAGATTTTGCTAAATTTGACCCTTGGGACTTCTTTTGGCCTCTAGAAGTGGCTAGAAAATAATTAAATCTAAATGATCAAATTGGTGGAACTTTGCAAGTATCTCCAACAAGGGGTTTAATTAGGTTCCTAATGAATCAGTTAGACTTAGGTTTACATTGCCAACCTTAGTAGACATATCATTACATAAACACATAACGAGTGTCAAGTGACACTATAAAATGACATAATACAACATTGACATGTCACTAATTACATAATGAAAACACCTAATACATATATACAATTTTACGGTTACGAATAAAATTACTTAACAATGAGGTTCGAACCTCTTTATTAGGTTCAACCTTGGCTTTATAGTTTGCACATATGGTTGGTTACTAATTCTCTGACTGATTCCATGGTTCTCTTTCCTGCACACTAAACTCGAGCATCAGTAGTCCAAGATAATAAAATCACATGCAATATACATATTCAATTCATACTTAGCAACATTAATCAATAAGCATAATTAAATTTCTAATTACAATTTTCATACAGAAATGTTTAAAACATAATAATTCCATAATCATCTTGACACAACATCCATGAAATAATCAAGCCTAATCATGATCCGATCTTCTCATCAATTCACCTATCTAAACATGTATAATCAAAATCAACCACATGTTCTAGGTCTAATCCATATCAGAGTGTAATCCATACAATATAATCATCATCATAAACATAATATCTTGAGTCTCTATCAGGATAATCAAAAAGTGTATTAATGTATCAAAATAAGTGTATCAACTGAGCTATGATGGGTCGGGGTGAGGCCTCACATGTGGGTTCTCCATAAAATCTGTAAGAATGCCCTGGCCTTGAAAAAAATTTCATCAGAAAGAAATTCATTGCTAGCATGTTGAGTCAAGGGGTCCAGTTCCTTTCTAGCATATTCTGCAATAGTCAAATCTAGTGAAGCATGCTTTGGAACTTTAGGCACCCTTTCTTGTAGTTCTTGGGCTGTGAAAAATATTTTTCCAGCATCTCCCATTTGTATCAATTGTTCTACTACTTCTTTTTCATCAATACAGAGTGGAGATTGGGAAGGAAAATATACATTTTCCTATTGTTGTTGTTGTTGTTGTTGTTGTTGTTCTCCTTCTATTATTTTCCTTTTGGGGGATGGAAATGATTGTGTATGGGGTTCTAATGGCCTCTTCCTCTTTGGATCTAGGGTTTTCTCAGCTTGTGGCAAGACTGTACTATACCCTCTTCTTTGGTAAACCACATATTTCTCTGGGGGAACATTCCTGGTAGGAGCTATCCTGCTCATCATTGCCTTTTCCCTTTATGGCTCTGTTTATAAAATATTGGCCCATTTTTGACTTAGTGTCTGCATGATATCCTCAAACATCTCCATTAAAGATTCTATCTTTTTGGCCCAAGACTGAAAATCTTTCAATGGGTTATACAAACTGTCAAAATGTTGCACAAAATCCAGGATCTTGTATGCTAGCCATTTTTCCTTTTTTATCTCTTGTTCTATCTGATCAAACTCATTTTCTGATTATGTCCTCAAGGAAATTGAATTGGTGGTTTAGCACCAGGCATTTTATTTTATCTTTAAACATATCCTTAATGAAAGCTTTAGGGTCAGCACATCTTGATAATGTAGTACTCAAATGGTAAGGGGCCATATATTTATCTAGGTGTTTCCACCCTCCCTTTGTAATAACTGATGAGCTGCTGTGATTGTAGGAAAAATAGTTCCTTTTTCTTTGTCTGTTAATGCTTCCGACTGCAGACCTCCAATCTGTCTTATTATTTCTGCCAATCCTAACTTGATAGGTACTCTGTAGGGTAATATATAGGGATTCCCCTGAAACCATAAACTCTGAAAACTATTGACACTGGGTAGAGAATGACATCTCCCCAATTATTTACTATTTTCAATTCCAGACTATATTATTTAGGTCTCAATAATTGCAAAAGTGTCAATGGCATTTTGGGATCATCATTCAGCAACAATGCTCTAATCCTAGCAGCAAAACATCTATCAAAATTTATGTAGCTTGCCTCCTTTTTGTCCCATGACATGTCTGCATTCCATAGCTGTACTGGCATATCTTCATCATCTTTGACCTTTTTCAATTCCATCTCTTTTTCAAAATAATCTACCCCTTTGTATAGAAACATATGCATTAGCAGGGAATACCATGTGAAATTTCTAGTCACCTTGCTGTTCTAGATGCCTATCAATCCTTCATGTATCAAGTTTGCAAGATATGGAGAAAAATAAAAAATTATGGCCAAATGGGGGTGCAAAATTTCTACCATCATGAACATGTAGTGGATGGGCATTTCCTTCTCTTTATCACCCCACAGATCTGACATAAATCCCTGTATACTCCTATGACCTTTGGGGTGAAGTAGTATAACTTGAAGGTTCCTTGGTTTTTGGCCCTACCAAGATCAAATCCCCAATTTTGTTGAAATATTATTTTAATGGTCCATTTCTCAAATAATCCTTTTGTGCTTGATACACTTTTGTCAATTATTTGAAATCAATTCTATCCATTTGGGTATCCTCTCCACTCAACTTAAATACTTCCCTGATTTCTTCTGCAGTTATATTGACCATGATCTGTCCTTTCTTATCCTTGACTATCCTAGATACCTTGTCATACTTGTATGCTATTTTCATAAGCATATCAATATCCATTAAAACCCCAGGCACTACTAGCTTTCCCCCATCAAATTTCCATACACTACTATTAGGAGAAAAAACATTTCTCTGGCTGAAAAGTACTCTGAATAGAGACAAACCAGTCATTCCTATATTTTCATCTCTAGCCTACTATCCTAGATCATTCAAACCCTCACCAATTTTTAAACGTGGACTCTTAGGGACTAGTTCTTTGATTTTTTTCAAGTCATTTGTTGACCTATTTAATTGCTATAGTAGGTCATCACATACATTTTTGTCTTGATAATTCACGTGGCCCTTGAACTCTCTCCTAGGAGGCATCTTGGATTTAAATTCTTTATAATCTAATTATTTAACAAAATTTTTGATAGAATATAGTAACTACAAGCCCTAATAATTCTTCAGATTTTAGAATTCAAACAACACTTGCATCAGAAATTTACCCATTCCATAAACAGCCTGGAATTTGAAACATGATCAGTGAAAATTTTGTTTTCTCCACAAATTTTACAATTATGATAATCAAGAGTTGAATGATCAAACACATAGCAATCCCATCACTCCTGAGTATTAAATTCTTACTATGGAAGCACACGTTCGCTATTACTTCACCTGAGTTCAAACTCTCGTGGCTAACGGTTTAGAATTGCTAAAATAACACCTTTGAATTATGACCATCGATCCTGACATCTCTTCTTTGCATCGGATGGCTCACAAAAAGTATTTTACAACATTCATCTCCACAGACATGTAGAAGCATGTCACAATCCCTCAAAGCTTAACCTTCAGTCACTTTCCATCATACGCTTTGAGCGCACTGTTAGATATTTTTGAAGATTCTAACCTTTTACCTTACTTAACACTGATAGAGGGTCCCAGTCACTTAGGACACGCGTCACTACAATGCATTCCATTGATGACTAAAGGTTGATCACTTTATCCTTCAGTCTTTATGCCATCCGTCTGATCTTGCTTAACCTTTACTGTCTTTAGCACATCTTTATGGCCCACAAATTTGATCTCCTAGGACACGTGGCAAGATGTCACAATGCCTTAATGGTTAAAATCATCTCATATTTTATTGGAGGATTTGTGCTAGCCATCAGATCATCTTCTCATCACAGGAATGTGCGAGCCATTGGATGAAAACACATTAGCTCGACAAATAACAATTTAATAAATCTTGTAGACTTTGGAATTAGGAAATAATAAAAGACCATAGCATTAGGATACTCACAACTTAATGAATGTGAACATCTTTTTAAAAGGACACATGCAAGACATGACTTACACAGAATTAGAAACCATTTCGACACATAGGGTTTTAGGACCAAATTTTACACTTAGAAACATGACAACAAGGGTTTCAAAGATTTATACAAGACCCTATTTCAGATACAGACCATGGACCCATTTCTTTGGAATTTTTTTTAAACATACCTAACAAGACTCTTGGTGATGTCAGTTGTGGCATGTGTTCTAGAGGAGAGCTATTTGGGGCCAAATTCAGAGATGTAGCATGTATTATGGATTGTGAGCGTGGATTGCATATATTATATTATATTTTATGAATTGTAATTTATGTTTACTTTTTATAGGTACCATGTGTATCTTAGCAAGGGGTTAAGTAATTATTTGTGCATTGGGGAAGTCGTAATTGACCAACCTATTTTCTTATTATAAATTTGTATAAAATAAAGTTGTTTTCTTTTATGGTAGTGTGGTAGAGACATCAAAGTGTGGAAGTTGTGAGCTTGTTTGTGCAGAGTCTTCTAGATGTAGAGAAGAGTTTTTGATTATGTTACTTCATTGGAATTGACCAAGCAAAGATAGTTGCTATCAGACAGTTCATTGGATTGTATATATATATATATATATATATATATA
>MU224396.1:0-31817 GCA_018584345.1 Thuja plicata
AGTCCTTTACCCTTCACTAGGTTTCACCCAAATGCACAAATTAGATTCCCAACTTAACACTGACTTATTACAACATCTTCTAGGGTCTCATCATACCCCATTCAACTTATTTCCACAGACTGTACTCGCCTATTCAACTTGTTCATCAACAAACCATTACCGGGCACTAACTAAGCCTAATCCTAGTATCCCTTCAAATCGGGTAATCCACACTTTTATCCAGATTTTCCCAAAACACCAACCAAAAAAATTACATATTAGAATACTCTTTTGAAAATATCAAATATCGCATTGCTCCGTCCTCATCACATTTTTTTTTAAACAAAATTTAGTATTGGTCGCAATTTCAACTTTTACACAGTATTGCATTCGACCAGGATGCTATACATTCGACCATTTCTGCAACGAATTTTGGTGGATAATTCGATGACAAAATGAACTAAATCAACCAGGATGCTATACCTGCGATGTTTCATTCAACGAATTTAGGTGGATAAAGTGACGACACAATGGTCTCAATTTTGACTATTACACCAATTAAGCGACGTCTTATTCTTCTTGTTACAAGGGATTATTGCAGTCGATAATTCGATCATTTATGCGGTCAAAATTTTGACTATTATTTACCATGTAGAAAATGCGATGAAAAAAGAACGACGACAGTTTTAGTCTCTTATTCGACCAATGGTAGTAGAAAATTTGACTAATTCTCGTCAAAATTTAAGATAAAATTTATTGGTGGGAGATAACTCCAGTGGAATCACTCTTGCAAAGAATTTATTGTGTACTAGTTATTATTGGCTGACGATATAGCAGGATGCCTATCATTATGTGAAGATATGTGTATTGTGTTAACAACATGGCGATTTGATATACACAGCATCCCAAGCCCTACAGCCCACTACCAGCCCATGTCCATTTTCTAGTTGGGGACTCAATCTCGTTGGACAACTATATCATAATTCCTCCAATGGACAAAAATACATCCTAGTTGCCACTGAGTACTTTACAAAATGAGTCCAAGTCATACCTCTTACTTACACTACTGGAAAGAAGATATCAAAGTTCATCCTAAATTACCTTATTTGCCTCTACAAAATCCTACAAGTCATCACTACTAATCATGGATTTCCTTTCAATAATAAGGATGTTACTGAACTGTGTAAGAAGTTTGGTATAACACAGTATTTCTCTTCTAAATACTATCTACAAGCTAATGGTGAAGTTGAGGCTACAAATAAAACCATCCTGAAAATCCTTAAGAAAACAGTCGATGATGTTGGTTGCGATTAGCACCTCCAGTTGAATCTTTCCATATGGGCCTACCGCACCTCTATTCGCACACCTATGGTATTGAAGTCGATCTTCCCATCGAAATTGAGATCCCTTCCCTTAGGATCTCACTGAATAATTTGTTATCTGATGAAGACTACTGAGTTGCTTGCTTGCAAGAGATCCAACTACTTGATGAATGTCGCCTCAATGCCCTAAACCACCTCCATCTATATCAATATCGTCAGTTGAAGTTAGTGATCTTGTCCTACAACAAAATCAGAGGAACAAATCCATGAAAAGAAAGGAAAGTTTGAGCCTAATTGGTTTGGTCCATATGTTGTCACAACAAAGTTTGGATTTGGAGCTTATCAGCTCGCAGCGCCAGAAGGAGGTCCTATACTTAATACAAGAAATCTCAAACATCTAAAGTGCTTTATGCATAGTTCGTCGAGGAGCTCCCTCATGTTAAATCAAAAAATACCAAAACAATCAAAAATCAAAAAATTAAAGAGAAATAATCATCCAATGGTAAAAATTTGGCAATCAAATATTTTGGATAAGTACCATTGTGAAAACCTGCCTTAGGCGCCATGCGTAGAAAATTTGGATCTACCATCTATCAAGTTCACTCCACCTTCCACCTCAAGTGAAGATAAATCTTCAACTTCATCCAACCCATTTGCAAATTCTTACACCCCCTGCCCCATATCTATGCAGGAATCCTAACAGTTCCAATCCATTTTCATCATGTAGTTTTCCTCATTCATCCTCACCGACCCTCTCCCCCCTTCATGGCGATCTATTGTCAACGATCACAATAAGGATCCATTGTTAATTTGCATCATCCCAACACACTGATCTTTCACCCATCAAACTAAGCTTAACCCCATTACACTGTACTTATCACAGACACTTTCATTGCATGAGTTTTAACCAAATCAATTATGAGAACGAGTTTCCTAGATATTGTTCATTTCACATCTATTGCCTTCGAGTTCCCATTTGACATCAATCAATCTCTTCCCTTAGGATGCATCCTTCCTAAGTCAACCTATCAAACCCACCATCGCACAATCTTATTCATGGCAAGAACTGTGAACTGAATGATTGCTTGGTCATGAAGTCTTTTGTTGAATTTATCTTTTTGTTTCAATAAGGCCTATTGATGATTGCCTTGATCTTCCATATCTTTGTGTATATTGGTACATGTGTCATTTGCGGTATGATCTACTTGTGGGTACTTTCATGCATTTTTGTTAGTTACGCAATTATGGTTATGTATGCCTTATTGGGGGCAAGGTCTTGTGCACTTCCACCAAGTCCCTAATCAAGACTTGGGTGCACTAGGCCTCCTCATGAGTGTCACTGCATTAGTTCCAACATGATTTTTAATTGGCATCTATATTCCTAAATCTACCTTGTTTGTCTGAGAGTCTAGTCCATGCAAAGGAACCATGTGATCCACATTGTCTAGCATGCCATGCATACCTCCTTTTGCAAAATCAAACTAGGGTATTCTCTCCAACATCAACACGATATAACCCCCAAAATCCTCTTGGCATTTAGTTAGTTGCATTGATTTAGTTTCATTTTTCATTTTTCATTTAGCATTGTGAGGCTCCTATTTATTCACTATCCCCCATCTCGGCTAACTAAATATCCCTCCCAGATATGTTGATACACACAAAAACATGTCTCATTTTAGAGGTCTTAATTGCATGGTTATCTTGCATTAGTTGCATCACATCTTTATTTGCATTAGTTTCAATTTTCATTACATTTCATTGTTACGTACATTAGGGTGCATTTCATCTTTTAGATGTATTTACATTTTGAATTCTATTGCATTTAGTTAGTTGTGTTAATTGCATTATTAAGCCACTTTAACGTGTATTTCATATCAGATTCATTTCATTTAGTTTATTATCATTTTATTTAAATACATTCATTAGGTCATCTTTATGCATCATTTAATTTACATTTTAATTTGAATTAAGTTTCATTATCATTCATTGTCTAGTACATTCATCATCATTTGCATTCATTTCATTCTTCTTATTATTATCCAATTCATTAGGTTCATTACCCTTCCATTTGCATATATCATTTAGGTTCATTAGTTGTTATCATTTTATTTAGATCTATTTATGTATATTTATTATCATTCTACCATTAATCATATATTCATTACATTTGTTACATACATCCATCTCATTTATAATCCCTTGCTTGTCATTTGTGATTGTGTCCTCTCAGAATAAAGTAACTTCCTCTTATCCTCTAGCACTGCCTGGTGAAAGAGCCACATATAGTATGTAGCCTCACATCCTACTCTACCTATCTCCCTCTATGTCGCGAAAGCATCAACCATCATTTGTCCTACCCCTGCAAGTGTCGCGGTTTGTCAAGTGATCTCTCGCTCTACCTTGTAAATCTCTACTTACCTCTGCTACTCATCCCTCTCCTCAATTCGTATTTTCAAATTCTCTCGCAGAGCCTCCTCTACACCACCCTCTACCTCCATGGAAACCTATGCAAACTCCCCAACATCCACTCTCCTTTCTAGATTTGCTAAGGCGGTCTCTAGACTAGCACTTTAAGTCTTGTCTACCTGATGCAGTCCCTATACCTAAGCTACCTCTGCCTCCAGACTATCCCTTTCATCCTGGATAGTGGCATGATCATCTCTCTTCATCTCTAGCTCCCTCTGAATCCTCTGAAGATATTCCCTTATTTGATCCATATCCCTGTAGATATCATCATATCTCCGCTAAATAAAATCACTAACCACCACCATGTTGGGTGGTGGTTGCATTGGTTCTTGTACCTGTGACTTGGCTAAGGTGTTAGTTGTGCAGTTGGAGGGACATGTGCATGTGCATGTACCTTTCCTGGTCGAGGTTGTACCTGTGCTCCTCTTTGTCTCGGGGCCTACCTAGCAGCACCCTCTGTCTATCCATGGATTCCCTCTGTCGGTGCACCCTCCTACCTCCGGCATATCCTCCATCCCCTCCATCTTTTCCACCTCATATGTCATCTCCTCCCTCATCAACATCCTCATCAAGTCACGGCTACTCATTCGTTGCTACCTGAATTGGATCTACAAGTCTAAGTAGTCGATGAATGACCCACCAAGTTTCATATGCAGGATTCACTATTGCATCACATGTGTCCTACCCTCTCCATGTGATGGGTTGTATTGATCTCCAGCTGGAGTTGGATGCTACTGGATCTGCTCCTACCCCCAAAGCCCAACCTCCCAAGTGACATGAGGATGTGGATAGCCATCAGGCACTACATCCTAGATCACCCTGAACATTCGTGTCACCCACAAGGGATTGTATCTACTCATCATATAAACTATCCTCACCATAACCTAGCAATATGTTTGGACATTGGATGAATGGTACATATCATCTCTGTCATCTCCTTTATCATGATCTTCATCCCAGAGCCCACAGGGCTCGTAATCTTTGTAAGGTGTATACTCAAACACTTGTATCTCATCCAACACCCATCTCAAGTATCCTATGTCTATGAATGAAGAGTATCGAATCAGATGTCAATACCTACACGCATACAGCTTATACATATGCTTATTCTTTTGTGTCCTCAGAAACCTGGCCACAACAATGTTCTCACAAGCCCACACTAGAAACAGTAATACTCTCATCCTGAGGCTCCTACATGTGCAATAAATGCACATATGGAGATCATGATATAACTGTCCCAGGATTGTATACCCCCAGTAGTATAAGGTTGTGTTCTCCTCTAGCAGCTAGCTCAAATAGCGAGCTCATCCATGTAAAAACCCATGACATGCAAGGTTTGGTAGCATCCTCCCACCAATAAATCCTACCAAGTGCAATGCGAGTCTCGGTAACCTGGCGTCCACTACCAGCTGCCACAACATCCTAGTCCTGTCTCGCAGAATATCTTTCATCCTTAATTTGAAATATGTCTCCACAAAGTACTCTGAGTCCTCCAGTATATGTTCAAGGATAATGCCTCTGATCAGCATCTTGTAGATCCTCCAAACATCAAGCAATGTAATGTTCACATGTCTTATAGGCAAGTGGAAGTTGGAGGTTTCGGTGTGCCACCTCTCTACTAGTGCAGTCATGAGCGCATTATGTGTTTGAATCCTCAGACACTCATAAAATTGGTCTAGCCCGCAGAAAGTAACATGTCTGAGCTATGCAGCAGTCAGCTGGTCGCACAACTCCATGGTTGTCGACTAGTGCTCTCTCAAAGCCAATGGCGGCAGTTGTGCCTGCATCCATTCTAAGATGTGTCAATTAACCTTAAACCTTCTTATTCTTCACACACGGACATATGTCCCTGGTCTACCCCTAGTCTACCACAAACCCCCTAGAACGTGTTTTGCAATGCTATCTAGTTCCCTTTTCCCCAATTGTCATAGACGTTGATTCTCTGTCAGAGACGCAAATCAACGCAGACGTCGATCCGCGGAAATGTCAATTGAGGTCTCCTTCTCTGTCGACCCAATCCCCTCACCCGCATGCACAAAGACGTTGATCTAGCGATCGGCATCTCCACTTCCTGATCCTTGTCTGTGAGGACGTTGATCGAGTTATCAGCATCTACGCACACGCTCATCAAGAGATCAATGTCTCCACCCCACCCTAATTTGTACCCACTGAAAGGTCATACAACCCTCTAATAAATGCACTTAAAATGCACAAAATGAAAGTACAAAGCAACATCCTCGATACACCGATGGGTCCCAGTATACTAGCCTCTGGTAGACATGTACATGATCTCCTAGTTGTCCCTTTTGTCACTCCATAGACATGATCTCACTCAATGCTCTCAGTTTTGAACTAGGAGTGTTGAAAGTTACCTATTATAGGGCCCTCTAGCCCTACTTATAGCCCCTCCATGACCCCCTTTTTTCATCCTGACCCCCATTTTTCATTTCATTTTCTCCCACCACCTTGAAAGTCATGCAAATTTCCTGCCTTCTTCCTTTTCTTCATTCTTTCCTCTCTTGTCTTTTTCGCAAAAATTCCACAAAAATTATTTTTTGCGTTATTTTCTCAAGGGGGCATGATCTCTCATTTTAGTCGCTTCAGCACGACTCCTAACATTTCTATTTCTCTCTACGGCTTCTTATTTATTTTTCTTTGACAAACATCATCTCCAACACTGCATCAAAGGAGGGCAAAATGTAGACGTCTAAAAATGTCCTTGAACACTC
This sequence comes from Thuja plicata, assembly GCA_018584345.1. NCBI lineage: Eukaryota > Viridiplantae > Streptophyta > Pinopsida > Cupressales > Cupressaceae > Thuja > Thuja plicata. Next base: position 6,497 of record MU224396.1, read on the forward strand.
TTGTTAGTTAAACTTAATTTAATTATTATCCCTCTTGATATTATGATTAATTAATCATATTTGCATATTCATCTATGTATTTAATTAAATTTTATTAATTAAATAGATAGATGAATATTATAAATATGATTAATTAACCATCAATAGGTTCATTGCCTAAAGTACTTAAATCTAATTTCAATACATGCCTTCAATGTATTAATTTTTTTTTAATACATTTCCTCCATTTTCCCCTTTTAAATATTTTTTATTTATTAAATTCCTCCATTATTCCCACTTTCTTCTAAACCATGATTTAAATTAATCTAACTTAATCTAAATCTAAATCATACCTAAAACCTAGCCCACACTCATCACCTCAACCACTAAACCTATCATTTTGAGTTAGTCATTGATTAACACACTAATCCATGTAATTCCTAACTTCATTAAGCCTAATGAATTGCTCACACATGTGTGAGCAAAGCTTTCCAAGGTGGCTAACCACCTTCCATAAATGACCACCTACACTCTTGCATGGTTATCCCCTTTTTCCCTCTTTGGGATTTTCTCACACATGTGTGAGCAACCCTGAGCCTCTCCCAGTCTTCCATTTTGTTTCCTCTCTTAAATGACCCATCACCTTCCAACTTTCTCACACATGTGTGAGCAACTCATGGCTTTTACATGACCTTTCCCTTGCCCATGTGTCTCCTATGTGACTCCTATGTAGATGCTACATAGGTGCCACCTCATTCAAGCTCCTTATCTCCCTGCAAAAATCTACAAATATGAGCCCTCGCTCTTTGTATATCATCCATCATTTTCATTGTAGAGTTATCATGTTAGTTTGAGTTCAAGCATCTTTAGAGTTTTTCATGTTAGCTAGTTTCTTTTATTGAATATCAATAGCATGTTAAGATCATTCTAGTTTGAATCAAGTTAGCTTAATATCATTTGCATCTTCATAAATCATCTTGGGTCATTATTTGCAACTAGTTCCTCATACTAGTTTGCATTCCTTTGATCTCCATTAGTTTGCATTTTGCCTTCACATCAATCTTTGATAGCTTGCATTCTTTTGGGACTAACAATATTGTGTTTAGGAGAGCACACCCAAATTCTCACAAAAGAGAAAATCAAAAAGCCTTGGGTATGTGTGTTTATGCTCTATTAGAGGTTATGTGCTTTGTATTCTTGTTTTTGTTGTGTCTTGTTTAGATCTTGCTAACCTCTAATGTTTGCAGTGTTTGAGCCGGACTACACAGGAAAGAATTAGCACATATAAAGGGGCTAATAATTGGGTGACTATTAACCTTTCAATGTCATGACTTAAGATTTTTCAATTGAAAGCAACCAGTCAATTTTTAAAAAGAACACAAGGATCTAAGGGTTAAAGGCATAAGCACTAAGCCTAAGGATTGTTTACTTAGGCAAATTTGAGCTAGGGTTTTCTCAAGGCAAAGTGCAAAAAAGTTTACAAAAGTTCCACCAATGTAAAAATTTTACTTTATGTTGTCAATCTTCTATTTTCATTACCAACTAATGTAAAATCAATAACTCTTCTAGCTAGTGTCATCTATCAAAAAATTGAACTTTAACATCAATTTTTAAAATTTTCACTTCTTGGTGTAAAAATTATAAATTATCTACTTTGTATCAAGTTATTAATTCCTTCACTATTTGACATCCAAAAATCAAGTCTCTAGCTATCCTCAAGTGCTAAATTTCAATCAACATCAAAAATGAAATATTCCATATTTTGGATTTAAAATCTAAACTTCCTATTTGGCATCAAAAATATAATTTTCCACACTTGAGCATTAAACTCCAAGAGTTCCAATCGGTGCGTGGATTGAGTTTATTTTTTAACTATTTAGGCTTTCACAACTTTGAAACCCCAACAATGAACACTGAGATTAATGGGCAGAAGGGTGCTGACAAGACAATGGAGGAAATTGTCAAAAGCATTGAAAAAGATGTTATGGAGCAGGAGGTGAAAGATGTCCATGCTAATGAGGACACAGGTAAATTTAATGTGTCTGATGATATGAAGAATAGTAAGGATTGTCTTGTGAACTTTACCTGCACCTTGGGTAAAATGTTAGATGATATTGCTAATATAAAAAAGCAAATGGAAGTTATGAAAGATGAGATCGATATTGTCAAAAGTATTAGCATTGGCGAGAAACATGTTGTGGTCTGTTTGGAGGAAATGAAAGACGCGGTTGGTAGATCTGAAGCCCAAGTGGAAATCATGAATAAAGTGTGCAACATGGAAAAATAGCTGAAGGACATAAATGACAGGGCGATGGAAGAAGATAGTGAAGGGAAAATCCACATTCTGAACAACAAAGTGGAAAATCTGGAGGCTACGGTGCGCAAGACTGGGGAGCAATTCCTGGTAAGCCTAAAACCGTATACTTGTCATGCGAAGATTCTACTGGAGAAGTTGGAACAGGACAGAGGGGACAAGGATGGCAAAGAGGTGAAGGAAAGCACGGTACCTGGCAAATGCACGCGGGCTAGTACCAGGAAGCTGAGTCCAAAGGAAGATAAAGAGACTGAAGACCACAAGAACTCTGTCAATCAGATGCAGAAATGGCTGTCCAGGCACAGGACATTGTGGATGGCATGTAGTTGTCCTTTTTATGGTCCTGTCTTTTTTTTTGTCCCTGTTATTGCTTGTAGATTTGTGGGACTTTCTGTTAGGTTGATAGTCGGCTAGGCTTTTTTGCTTTCTTCTCTGGGTGCTATAGCACAGTTTCAATTGAACTTTATTGAATATTTTTAAAGGTTTCGAATCCTTGTAAAACCTATTTTTACATAATCAAAACTTTGTGGCCATAACTAAAACCTCCTACAACTAGGCGTCAATGAGAAAAGGTTCTACATGCATTACTGAAGCAAAATTTCCACTTTCTACAATTCTGACTAAAAGCTCCAAGTAATGCTAAAAAATAATTATCTCCCACTCTGCAAATCTTTTGAATTTCCATGCGCGCTTCTGATACTTTGTCATCGGGGGACCCTGGGCTCCGACGCCTCTCTGCCCAGACCTATTCCTGATGCTTTCGCAAAGGGAGGAAAGTGTACTTTCTACGGGCAATTTTTTCTCTCATGTCCATTGCTCCTCGACATTGGGAGATACAAGTGGTTACTCCTAAAAATATTGGGGGTTATGATGGCTTGTGGGCGGGCTTAGTGAGTATTGCGTCCAATGGAAGTACTAGCACTCTTGGAGGGTGGAAGAATGTTGTTGCGGGCAATGATAACTCTAAAAACTACGTTGCTAGCCCTAAATATGTCAAGGGGGAGTTTGGGTCAGAGATTTTTCTATCAGATGGTGTCGTGGATATCATCTCTGCTTCTTTCCACCTATGCCTAGTGGGAAGATTCATGGCGTTTAGACCTACTATTGATATTGTAAGAAGATGGTGCAAAGCCAGATGGAAAATAAAAGGGAGACTGTGTGTCTCGGTTATGCCTGGGGGACTTTTTTATTCAAATTTAATGCGATGGAAGATTTCACCCTTGTTACCATGGGTAACTGGTGTTATGGGAAGCATAGCCTTATGTTAGCCAAATGGAAGTCGGGTTTTGACCCGGAAGTGGAACTTCAGAAAGCGGCACCAGTCTGGGTGCGCCTCCCTGGTCTTCCCTTGGAGTTATGGGATGAAAAGGTTCTCAGATGGATTGGTAACTCTTTTTGGAAATATGTTAATGTCAACTATGTTACTGTGCAGAAGTCAAGGCTGGTGTTTTCTCGTTTATGCGTGAATGTCACCATGAATGAACCTCTCCCAAACTTTGTGGCACTGAAAACAAAATGCAGGAAATGGACCCAAGCCATCATCTATGAGAATGCTACTCTCTTTTTCCATAAATGCTCATAATAAGGGCATATTATGTCTCAATGCAAAGGTCCTTCCCAAAAGGACCTCAAGGAGAATGATGAAACCTCCTCTGCCCAACTTGCACCCTTGGTTGAAGGATCGAAGGTGGTAGGAGATCTGGTGATGGTATTGGGAGAAAAGGAGTTGGGGGTTCCCAAAACCCAGGGGACTATTGAAGATGCTAAGGAAATCTTGGCTTATCCTCTTTCGGAGGGATTGATGGATCTCCTGAAAACCCCTGAGGCGAAGATTCAAGGAAAGAAAGTAATGGACGAAGGGGAGATGACTCTAGAAGAAGGGGAAATCCCTCTGAACAAGTTCTTGGAGTAAATTACTTACTCAACAAAGAAAAAGAAGAGCCCCACTGATGTATCAGACAATGGTGAAGAAGGTGAAATAGGTAAACCAAAAAAGGTTGTAAGTATGATGGAGGTAAGAAAACTAGGATGTTGGGGTGACTCAGAGATTCTCCTAGTGGAGACGTGTAGTGGGTTTGCTTCCCCACCACCTAAAATATTGGAGAATAGTAAGTCGCTAACTAAGTCATCTCCTTCCTCCCCAAGTGGGAGTGTTCTGGACTAGTCGGAGCCAAAGCGTAAGACTAGAGGTGGGAAGAAAGCGGATGTGGGAAATGAGTCCAAAGTGGGTAGGCCCATTGGTAGACTATTGAGAACCAAGGAGGCAGCTAGCGGAATTGCAAATGGAAGGCAATTAACACGAGAGGAGTCACAGAAAAGTAAGAAATGAAGTTCATGTCCTACAACTTGAGGGATATGAATAGCCCCCAAAAATAGTACGCATTGAAGAAGTATATTATGGACTTCAAGATTGATTTGGTTTTGGCCCAGGAAGTTAAAATGTATTTTCAGACTTTCTCCAACTTGGTGGATAAGATCTGGCCTGGGGCGGCGTTATTTCACAGTGAGGTGGATGGTGCCTCAGGTGGTGTTTCTACCCTTTGGAATCTGGGTAAGTTATCAGGTGTTGTTGCTTTTTCTCATAATTACATGGTGGTCTTATTTAAGTGGAATCAAGTTTCATGGTATATGTACAATATTTACACCCCAAATATTAGGATTGGTCGTAGTAGAACTTGGGAGGAAATTTCCAACCTTATTAGTTTAGATTCTAGGTACCCTATTATGTGTGTTGGGGATTTCAATACCCCTCTATATCCCTCAAATAAGTTGGGTGGTACCCATGATTATACTGATATGATGCATGATCTGGAAGACTTTATGAGGACTAATGACTTGATTGATATTGAGCTCCAGGGTCTGGCGTTCACTTGGTCTAATAATAGGAAGGGTCAACATCTTATCCAAGTTAGACTTGACTAACAGATGGATGATTTTGGCAGGATGGAAAATTGCACCTTCAGTGTTGCTCTCCCTTCTGCCCAGAACGGTGTCTGATCACTCTCCCCTTGTCCTTAACTGGGTGGATAAGGTGGGAATTGGGCCTCACCCTTTTCGCTATGAGATTATGTGGCAGTCTCACTCGAAATTCAAAGACTGCATCTTGAGATGGTGGAATACCCATGTCAAAGGCACGACCATGTTTCGAGTCTCTAAGAAGTTAAAAATAATCAAGATGGAGGCTCAGTTTTGGAACAAGTCGACCGTTGGAGACATTTCGAAGTGTAAGAAAGAGATAGAGGAGAAACTTAAACAATTCCAATTGGGGATGGTCGGGGGTGATGTCTCCTAGGATATGTACAATGATGAGGAAACTTGCAGATTGAAATGGGGGGAGAATCTGAAGAGAGAAGAAATCTATTGGAAACAAAGGTCAAGGATCCAATGGCTCAAGGAGGGAGACATGAATTTGGCTTTTTTCCATAGATCTGCTTCCAAGCACAAAAGAAGGAACAATATTAAGTCCCTCATTAATAATGAAGATATGGAGTTGGTTGAGGAGGAAGAGATGGGTAAATATGTTGTTGAGTTCTTTAAAGAGTCTTACATATGTCTAATTAGAGGGGATTCTACTGATGTGAGAAATAAACTATTGGAGGCCATTCCTTCGGTCATAATGGATGAGGACAATAATGAGCTGCTTCGCCAAGTCACTAAGGAGGAGGTGAAAATTGTCATGTTTACTATGGGAGCCTACAAGGCTCTAGGCCCAGATGGTTTTCCCCCTGCTTTTTTCCAGCAATAATTGGAGGTGGTCAAATATTATTTGACGCATGTTGTGAGAGACTTTGTAATAACTGGGAATATTCTAAAGAAATTAAACAATACTTTTATTGTACTGTTGCCTAAAAATCCAGACCCAAAACACTTGAGGGACTTTCATCCTATTAGTTTATGCAAGACTGTTTATAAGATCTTCTCCCAATCTGGCCAATAGAATAAAACCACTATTAAACAAAATCATAAACCCAAACCAAAAGGGTTTTGCCCCTCGCAGACAAATCCTAAATGCGGTGATTACCTTCCATGAAGTGATTCATTCTATGGAAAAGAGTAGAAACCGAGGTATGGCTCTGAAACTGGATATCTCTAAGGATTATGATAAAGTGTATTGGGATTTTTTGTATGAGGTTCTGACAAGATATGGATTTCAAGAAAGATTTATAAGAATCATAAAGGTTGCGTTGGAAACGGTTGAGTTTTTTCTACTGGTCGATGGTTCTTCGTGGATCTCTTTTATCCCGGAACGGGGCCTCAAGCAAGCAGACCTGATCTCGCCTTACTTGTTTCTTATGGTGGCGGAGGTGTTGGCCAGGAACTTTATCGACTTGAATGACAAAGGAAAAATTGCAAGGATTAAGAAGATCTCTGCTCTTCCCCCGAAGGTCATCCAACAATTTGTTGATGACACGTTCTTATTTGGGAAATCTTCAGTCCTTGAAGCTACGGAGTGGAAGAAAGTGTTGAATGATTATGCGGTGGTTTTTGGACAGCAAATCAACTATTTTAAAAGAAAAATATACTTCTTTAACATAGACACCCGAACTCAATGTATGGTTGTGGAGTGTATTGGATGTACTGGGGCTAAGCTTCCTAATACTTACCTGGGCCTCCTGCTCACGGTTAAAGAAGTTTCTGACCAATTCTGGAATGCGATTCTAGAGAAGATGCAGAAGAATTTGGCTAGATGGAAGGGAAAGGTTTTGAGTAGTGCGGGAAAACTTCAATTGCTTTCTACTACCCTCCAAGGTATATCGGTCTATTCTTTATCTTTATTTAAAATAACTGACAAGATGGGGGAGAAAATGGAGAGAATCCAAAAAAAATATGGACAGGGGTGGAGGAAAAGGCAAGAATGAGCTTAGTAGACTGGGAAACTATTTGTAAGCCTAACGATAAAGGTGGTCTTTGAGTGAGACGGCTGAAAGATCTGAATAAAGCCGTGCTTTCTTATGTGGGATGGAAGCTGGTGAGGAACTCTGCGGATTGGTGCAAAATAATTAAGGCAAAGTACTTGAATTCCTCCCAATTTACTAACACTATGTATGGTTAGGGATTATCAGCGTGATCGAAGATCAGGAATTGCATCTCTAAAAGTAGGAGTGTTCTAAGGATGGGGATGAAATGGATCCTTGGTAAAGGCAATGGGATTAGGTTCTGGGAAAAATGGTGGATGGGGGATAAACCCCTTGGGATGGGCAAGTACTGCCACATTAAGGATCACCTTCAAGTTTTTTTAGGGAGAAAGGTTGAGAATTATATAACTTATGATAGCAAATGGAAGAAGTTGGCAGAGCCTTATATTGGTTGTCCACAAGTGAATCATGTAGTGTGGGAAGTTCAGATGATGTTGGAGAAAATCAGAATCTCTCTCTCGTAGATTGAAGATAGAATTGTTTGAAGCCACAATGCTTTGGGGGAACTCATGGTCAAGTCGGCTTACCTGTTAATTTCTAATATTGTGGTGGATGAGAATTTGTGGAAAAAGGTTTGGAACTCCCAATTGTTACCTAAGATTAATTTCTTCTGGTGGACTTCCATGCATGGGAAGATTCTGACTCTAGATAATTTGCAGAGGCGAGGTATCCCAATTGTTAACTGGTGTAATCTGTGTAAGAATAACGAAGAGACCATAAATCATCTTCTTATCCATTGCCCTTATGCTTCTATGGTCTGGTCGAGAATCATGGAAAACTTCAATCTGAATTGGATTTTCATGGAGAACTTATCTCAATTTATCCTAAACTGGGGCTACCCCTCTTATCACCCCCTCATACGTGCCCTTTCGAGCTTGATCCCCCCCCCCCCCAATGTGTGTTGGGGCCTCTAGAAAGAGAGAAACAATAGGGTGTTTCTGGGGGGAAGTGTTTTTGATGGTGTTGTCAAGGCTATGGTCAACCTGTTGGTAGAGAACCTGGAGGTCTGTAGATGGAAGTTACCCAGCTCCTCCCCAAATATGGAGGATTGTAAGTTGGCTAGGAAGTGGAAACTCTCTAACTCTTTTTATAAGTTTGACAATTCTAAGGTGCTGGCCAGGAGAAACACATGTTGGTCTCCCTCGGCTGAACAGTTTCACAAGCTCAATTTTGATGGGGCCTCTGGCAATGGGTCGACAGCTGGGGGTGGAATAATTAGAGACCACCATGGGGAGATGATTATTGCCTATGTTGTTAATTTGGGGAAAGTCTCCAATATTGTTGCTAAGATTTCCGCTTTACTCTGGGGAGTTAAAGTTGATGTGTCAGCAGGTATAAAGAAGTTGATCATCGAGAGGGATTCAAAAATTATGGTTGAAATGGTTAAAGGTAACTGTAAGGCCAATTGGAAAATGTCAAAATTGCTAAAGGAAATTTGGGCGCTTCTCCCAAGACTGGAGGATTTTGAACTAAAGCATATTTACATGGAGGGTAATGTTGTGGCAGATGCATTGGTTTCCAAAGGGCTAACTACCAACAGAAACAGGTGTTGGAAAAGAATGGGGTCTCTCACGACGCACACACAGGATCTCATTGGGAGGGAACAAAATTACAATCCCTAACCATGGGGTACAAATCCAAATATTTTTATTGGTTAGATAGGGCAGCCACTAGGATTTCGGGAGGCTACAAGAATTCAAATTTTAAAATTTGGAAAGGTTGTTGAATGAATAATATAAATTATGGGTTAAGAAGGGTCATTATCTCTAGATTTGATGGTCGTACGAGGAAGCTTAAGAGAAAATATCGCATTGGGATTTGCATTTGCTTTGTGGCAAGTGAAAAGACCGTCAACTTTTATGATTTCTTGCCCGAGAATTGTAATCATTATAGTTTAAGGGCTTTTATTATTCGTTAAAGGCTTTACATGTGAATGGTACGCTCACTTGCTTGAGCTAGCGTCTTTTCAAAATTAAGAAGGGTGGTATGATTTTATTGCATTTTGTTATTGTTGGTGTGAGTCCGAACTCTCGTAACTATAGTCTGAGCTGGAGGAGATATTGGTTCGAGATGTTCAGAGCTGGGTATTGGGTTGGGATGTCTATGAATTTACAGGAAGAGGGGAAGAATTCGGACTCCAATGCTAATATGGGGGGAGATATGGTCAAGGTGGAGCCGTCGAAGATTGAGGATAGTTTCCTCAAGAACCTGTGTTGTGATGTACCTTAAGCAGGGTGATTTTTTCTCTTACATGGAAGCCATGGAGGGTAGTGACGAGATCATTTCCATGCAACTGGTGGATACTTGGGAGGAGCGGAAGGTAACCATTAATGGCTCTCTTTGAAGGGACAAAAATGGAAGAAGGTGACAAAAAGCAGGGATGATATCAGCATGAATAGATTCTTAAAGAAGACGGAGAAGCATGTCTGTTTTCATGGGGGTTTCAAATAAGATGAGCTATCAGAGCCATGGGATGAGGTATGTCTTATAATTATAAAGTATTTAACTTTGGAGGGTAGATTTGGGACCTGTTACAATTACTACTTCCCTCTGTTAAATCATTTCCAGTATAACATGAATAAATTTCTATCCCCTTCTTCCTGCTTCATTCTATGGAAGCATCGGTGATGGATGTGAGGGCTAATATCGTCGTGGAAAAAAATTTCTATATTTTGCATCAGGGGTTAATCCTTCGGCTGTATAATTTTCACCGGGCCCTCTTCCCTCCTAGATTTGTCTCCTTACACAGACCCATCCCTAACCCTACTGATAACCCTAAGGAAACTGAGGTGATTCCTTCCCCCGGTCTCTTCCTCTAAGACCCCCACCTCCCCAAGAAAGAAAAGTAAAAATCCTAGTCCCGATGTGAGAAATTGGGAGGAACAAATTAATATTGATGATTCGGCTGATGAAGATAATGAAAACCGGAGAAGGTCCCACATAATTGCCAAAAACTCTCAGTTGAAGCAAAAAGCAGTTAGAAAAAGGTACATTATGGAGGAGGAAGAGGATTTGGAGTCTAGGGAGGATGAAGAAGAGAAAAAAGTGAAGAAGGAAGACAAAAACAAAAAAAAATAGAGGAAAAAGGCTAAGGAGGAAGACAGCTCAGGCACGGATAAGGGAAAAAGTACCTCGACTATGGCAGGAGGAGAAAGGAGCATGGATTCAACCCATGTGTTGGCCAGCTTCAAATTCAATTCAGTGGATTTATCTATGAAAAAGGACTCTGGGGTAGACAAGAAGGGCTCTCCTCTTACTGCCACTTCGTCGATTGGCTTGTGTGGGAAGAAGAATAGTCTGGAGGTTGATGAGGCTTGTGCTAAGGGGAAAGAAGAGGTCACGGTTGGTGCCTCGGAGATTAGAAAGGAGGACAAAAATGTGGAAATTCAACAGATGAGGGAGGACATCCAGAGACTGGAAGGTAAGGTCAACAACCTGAATACGGGCTTCATGACGCTTGTGGACTTTGTTGTGAAAGACATGCACTTGGCGGCCACAAATCTGCATTTTTTGAAACTGGTGAACCAAAAGGACTTGAAGACGATGCAGGACGACGAGAAGTTGTTTCAGTTCCTAGCAAAGGACTGGTTTAAGTTGTTGATAAGCTCAGGGGAAATAACCCCAAATGATTTTGCTTTGTGTCTTGTTAATGGTTGTAAATAAATTTTCTTGGTGGTTGGTCCCTAAGGGCCTGGTTAAAACTTTATGCTACTGTGATGGTTATTTCGCTACTTTTGTTGGTAGTTGGTTTACTTACAACCTTTTGGTAAGACTGGGTCTCTATAACTTTTACGGTAGGATCTCTACAGGATGTGATTGCCAAGGTTGAAAATGGTTGGACTATTGTTAAAGGAAAAAAAAATTAAAAAGTATTCCTCTTCGTTTGACATGACCCTTCGGTCCCATATGAAGGGGACAAAAGGATAGTTCTCGTTCCTAACGCAGTTGTTCTCCAATGATTCATCTTTTGTAGCATTTTGGAAAGTTTTTTTATGTTCTCGGTGGTGAGTGATCCTCTTAGGCTTTGGCTGATCTATCTAGTTTTGGGATCTATCACTGCTCTATCTTAACATCCTACTATGTACAGGGTTTCAAGGCCCCCTCATAACCTGTTGTTACCTTAATCATAAACTTTTAAGGTAGGTTTGTGTTTTTTGTTTACCACTGGATAACAATTGATCTAGCTTTTAAGGGTGGCATGTTAAATTCCTTTCTTATGGGGTGGCATGGTTGGGATGGTTATTTTTTTGTGATTAAAAAGGGCATTCGCTGAGGGTGGGTTGTCACTGGTTATGTGTTGTAAGTGGTTGCAAGCTTTGTGCTAGTTTTCTTCTTGTAATGGGTCATCCCCCTTGCTTTGGTTGCTTTATTATCAAAAGCAAAGAAAGAAAACAAAAGTCATGTCCAATTTTTCCTACTCACCTAAGTCAATAGTGAAATAGAATAAGGTGATTCAAAGCAGCCAAAAAAATGGAGGATCTAAGCTCTTCATTCCTATGGGCACCTAATACGAGAAGTAAAAAATAGAAACAATGTTGTGAAGTTATAAAGTTATAATTTAATATTATTTCAAAGGGACAGCTATTGAATAGCTTTAAAGATTATTTAGCTTCAACAATTTATAGTTGAAAAATTATCCATGTCAATTACGCAAATTGTAATGAAAGTTGAAGGTATTCTTATATTAGGGATCCTCGCTTAAGTTCAAGTTAAGGTATTAAATATTTTATGTATAATGAATATAAATTTGAATCATGATTATTTTGTTCAAATTGCCATGAAGTCAAGATGCAAGGAAGTAGTCAACTAATAGATGTATTTCAACTTTGTGTGTCATCAGTGTTCAAAATTATTAAATAGTTGTGTATATTCAATAATAATTAATTTCCTTTGTCTGTATTTTTTAAATATTATTTTTAGGTGTTATATGTTTCTTTAAGGTTGTCTTAATTGTTGATACAATTCTAAAGATTAGTATTTCAATCTCTCAATAGCTTTTTGGTTATGTTTTAGCTAACAAATAATAACAAAATTCATTTGTGAGATAGGATATTATTGGGTCTTGTGTTCTAACCTATGAAATAAAAATTAAAAAAGGTCAAATTTGCTTTAATTATTTCTTCAATTTACAAAATCCGCAAAAATAAAAAATAAAAATAAAAATTACTCAATGTTTATAGTACTATTTTGTTTGTTATTTTGGATTTAGGAATAGATTAAACCAAGGAGTTTCTCTAAAGAGAGGATTTCCACGCTGCATGTATCATATAGACTTCTACTAATGTAGATGATGTATTTTCAATTAGAGGCTACACAACCTTCATGTGTGTTTTGTGGTATGATTTACGCTATCTGAAGACATTCTTCCTTTAATTATCATACTAACTGTACAATTATTCATTAAACAATACACACATTTCCTACTAGTTTTCATGGCTTCATTGTGATTTAAGAAACTATATAGACCTACATAAACTATATAGACTGATAACCTAAAAACATATTGACTCGGATAAATTCCTACCTAGCCTTAACATTTATTAGCACTTAAACTAGAAACAAAAAAGGGAAATGATCTTAGAATAAGGCAAATACTGATTCGTAGAAAGGGTAAAGGGTAAATAATGCTCACCTTATGAGGGATTGTTGATTGGCAAAGACCACCTATTCATAGCAAACTGAAATAATGCTCACCCAAATGGTCATTGAAAATGTAGCTAGATATTGGTACAAAGGGTGTGATTGCAATAAGGAGCTTGAGACGCTAGAGATGTCCTCATAGGTTTCTATTGAGATAAACTAGGTTATCTTGGATATTCTTGATTTTATTTAGCAATTATTGTGAGCTAGTAAATCATCCTTCAAGAAACTAGAGAGGATCTAACTTCATACGATGGTTTTTATTAGTTGATGTTATGCCTCTACCTCATGCTAATGATATTGAAGCTAATGTCACTACTTCTTTTCCCAGGCTCCACTTCCTTCAATGTAGACTATACTCAGAGACACTTGAACGTTATAATATGCATCTACCTGTCAAAATCTTCTCAATTTTTAATTGAAATATCAATCGATAATCATATCCGATCAACCCAAATAGTTTAAATCCCTATAAAACATGCATATTCAACCAATATTGAGTGAAGTTATTGTAATCATTGGAGAATTGAGACTCAAGCATGTGTCATTCTACTGACCTACAAGATATTATTATCAATGTGGAGGATGTCTAACATATCTTAAAGTAATCATTAGAGGAGAATTGATACTCAAGCATGTGTCATTCTACTGACCTACAAGAGTTGGTTATCAATGTGGAGGATGTCTAGCATATCTTGAAGTTACAAGTGTGCTATAAAGCAAAACTCAAGTATATGAGACATGAAAGCCTTCACAAAACGGGATATATGTATACTATGTGGATAGGCTAGGACATGTATTTAAGACAAGTATTTCATGGCAAAACTCAAGTATATGAGACATGAAAGCCTTCACAAAATGGGATATATGTATACTATGTGGATAGGCTAGGACATGTATTTAAGGCAAGTATTTCACTCAAGGCTATATTGCAAGGATTTGTGAAATAAGTGTCTAAGTTTACATCAATTTTAGTCATAGTGTTTAAAAATCTTAAATAAGCAAGAAGTGGCATGATCATATGGTCATGTGATTCATAGTATGGAAGAATAACATATTATATTTTGATGAGGGAGACACTTATTAGTTCATCTATATCAAGATATGCATTGATTCATCCAAGATCACATACAATGTCATTATACTTAGAACACTATTGCAATGTTGGATTTTTTACGATATTATAATGACTATCCATTAACAGTACCAACAAAGGTAGGTGACAAGGCTCCCTACACATAATGTTAGAACACCCACAAGATCAAGAATTAGAGGCTGCAAGGTTTAGATGAGCAAATACATAATTTCAATAGGGTAGTGCATGTAGATATCATATAGAGGCCCTATATGTTGATGGCAAGTAGCACCCAAGATATTGTACCTAAGACAAATCATTGATTCATCCAAGATCACATACAATGTCATTATACTTAGAACACTATTGCAATTTTGGATTTTTTACGATAATATAATGACTATCCATTAATAGTACCAACAAAAGTAGGTGACAAGGCTCCCTACACATAATGGTAGAACACCCACAAGATCAAGAATTAGAGGCTGCAAGGTTTAGATGAGCAAATACATAATTTCAATAGGGTAGATGGCAAGTAGCACCCAAGATATTGTACCTGAGACAAATCTACAAACAATTTATTGGCATGTAATGCAATAATTTGGGATAGAGTAGATTGTCACTCGCATGGGTATGTGGGATTTAGTTGAAGGAAATCCATCCTAAATGTTTACCTGAATATAACAACGTAAACTAAAAGTCGGGAATAGCACTTCCCAAGCTGAGGAGATATTTTCGAAGTATATCAATAGCCACACAAAATTATCCATTGCCATATATGACAGATATCACCTTCAACTAACATTCTGGTTGTTCATCTATTTGCAAAACTTTACATAAATGAAGAATTTACAGACTAATTAAGCTATCAACCCTTAATATACTTCATTGAGCATGAAAAGAGCATATTTCCAAAACAGAAAATAAAGAATAACCACTGCCAACTGTGTTTCTCGTATTAAACTATTCAATTGTTCCTAGGTTAGTACAATATACCTCTTCTAAAGCCCTTTTTGCATTTTCTTTCTCTTCTTTGGCCAGTTCTAAATGTCTGTCTAAATCTTGCTGCATGTATAACATTTGATTTGAGGATAACTGTTAATTCATTATCTACATTGATAAGAATCATTCTAGGTTAAAAGGATAACGTGTGTTCTAAGATCATAAGATGATGGCTAATAAACTAATATAAATAGGTGTTGCTAGGTTGCTTGTGGATAAAAACAAGAGACATATAAGAAGCCATTTGACAAGGAAAGAAAAAGAAGGGGTGGCGAAGAGAGTCGAGGTTCTAAGAAATTTACAACTGAAAGAAACACCTTAACCCGCAATTAAAATTAACAAGAACATTTTGTGAAAGGATCCTAAATAGTCATGTAAGATGTTGGTTTCACTAAACTAAAAAGGGAAAAATGAGATTCTTCAAGGTTTTTATTTTGTCATTGTTTTTATAATGATAATCGTCATTGTTTTTATAATGGTAATCAGAATTTTCTAATTCGATGATACTAGATATTTATACGATTGTAGCTCATATAACCATCATATTTGATGTCAGACAACCTTTTATAGACGAGTTGTACTGAGTCTGCACATCACAGAAATTTTTACCACCACATTACTTCAGCATATTTTAACGACTTCTTTATAGATTTGCTGAGGCAGTATACGATATGCTCTACTTTAACCAGCGACTTCCTCTAAAAAACAACAAGTACCGTGTAATGCTGCAGTCAGTGATTTCTGCTAAGACTTGGTAAGAGCCACGTAATACAGTGATGATGAGTAAGAAAGTATGATAATCGATGCCATGATATATATATATATATATATACCAAGCCTTGTTACTCTTTGACGACTCTACAATGATGGTTTGCAAATGTATTGATAAAGAGTGATGTGCGTACAGATTTATACAACTTACAGCCCCGAGACAATACAGAATAAGAAATCCTTGACTACTGTCTATATGATTTCCTATTTGCAGGCCCCAGACAATATAGAATAAGAAATCCTTGACTACTGTCTATTTGATTTCCTATTTGATGTCTTTTAGTTTTACATTTTAATCTGTTGTTCTCAAATTCATTGCTTCTCCTTTTTCTTCCCCCTATCTCCCCTTAAGGAAACATGAGTGAATCATTTCTTATAACCCCCTTGGTAGAATCGGTGCCCTAGGAAAGATGCGTCCTTATTTCTCCAATGCAATTCTTCATTTAATTCACATTATTCCAGCTGTTCAATACTCTACATTATTATTTATTTATTTATTATTAAATCATATTTTGGAAAAGAGACATGACATATTGTTAAGTAAAATAAAGTCGGATAATCAACAAGGGAGTAAGCACTTTTCATCTTTATAGTTATATTCTTAATTAAATGTTTATGATGTGCTACAATTATCTATCCCAAGGTTAGCTTGAACATTTACATGGTACAAATGTATATCATAAGTGATGCATTTATTATTACTTAAAAGTTATTATTTTGTTTAAACTACTTGACAAAAAATATTTTAAAAAGTTCAAATATACATATTTTTTTGGTACAATAGGACTATAGAGCTTATAATATTGCTTAAATGCCCATGATGAATAGCTTCGAATTGATCTAAACCTCATCTCCACTAGTTATTTCACCAAATTTAGTGAAAGTTGTTTCAAATTCATCCAAAGAAAATTTCTTTAAGGTGAATAAATGAAGTATCCATCTGTTAAGGTACAAGAAAACTGCCATGCATTTTGAACTTTCAATATATATTATGTCGGTTGCTTGCCAAATGGAACTTTAAGGCACCAAATTTAGTGAAAGTTGTTTCAAACATGTTGAAAGAAAGAAATTATCCATTTGTTAAAGGTGAATAAATGAAGTGTCCACCTGTTAAGGTACAAGAAAACTGCCATGCATTTTGAACTTTCAATATATGTGTCAGTTGCTTGCCAAATGGAACTTTAAGTCACCAAATTTAGTGAAAGTTGTTTCAAACTTGTCCAAAGAAAGAAATTATCCATTTGTTAAAGGTGAATAAATGAAGTGTCCATCTGTTAAGGTACAAGAAAACTGCCATGTATTCTGAACTTTCAATTTATGTGTCGGTTGCTTGTCAAATGGAACTTTCAAGAATATTCTTATTCAAAATATTCTTGAAGACGAACATTAACAATTAATAGATTATTTAACATTTTTAATTGATTGAACTTTATGCATACAATTACATAGTACAAATCAAAACAAAAGAAGTTAGCTGATCAAATCTGGTAAACATGTTCGCCTGAATTTTCAAACATCTATCCCTTTAAAAGTTTTTTGGATACAAAAAAAATGAATGTTTACACTAGAGCGTGCTCTCTCTACTCTTTTTTTCTGGTAGAAAGAACATTGAGTATTGAATATTTCACATATTATACAACATATACCAGTCATTATATGTATTTATTGATATTTCTACCAACATAACTCACTCCAGAGCCATAAGTTTTTTTTTCAATTCAAATGATTCAAGTCTAGCTGCAACAAGCTGTTCCTTGAGATTTCTTGTAGCCTCCTTGTATTTATTATGCATAAAGTCCATTTCATTAACTAGCTCTTCAAATCTGCCACGGGAGGCATCCAGCTTTGCCCTTGTTATTTTTAGTCTTATTTCAAGCCTTGTTGTTTCCTTGATTAACTTCAGTTTTTCCTGCAATCATTGCAGAATTTCGTAGAGATATTAGAGGTGACATCGCCAATGAAATGTTGGGATTTTATAAAAGCTCTTTGCATTCACAGTCCAACCTTTACTTCAATTTCTCATTTCAAACAACTAATAAAGCAATAAGGACTGTCTTTTAAACAGCTTTATGTTAACTCAACAGTTTACCGAAGTCGAGGATTTGTAAGCTTGTGTCATATTTTGTTTAATTCGACAAACAAGCAGATAACCGTGACACAAATTAGGTTTAGTAGTCAGTTATAGACCATCCGCAGGGTGACCTAAACTAACCATGACAAGGTGAGGACAACATTCTCATAAGCACTTGAATCAGACAATGTGTTTGGCTCAATTTCAGTGGAAACATATATTTCAAAGATAACACATTATGTGTTGTTTTGCTACACTCCAAACAGCTTTACTTTCAAATGACAAGATTAACTTAGAAGTAGAGTTCACTGTTTGATTATACATGGTTATTCTTCCAATCCTAAACTTATTTCTTTTCTCTCCAACTTCTGACTGTTCGCATTTTGGATATTGATTATGTAAATTGCTTGTAAATGGCATATTGTTGTTGCCTGAACATGTATTTGAAAACAGTTGATAATCAAAGAATTACCCTGCTTGAGAGTGGAAGTCACCTTTATGGTGAGCCACTATAAATCTGTGTCGTCTCGTGTTTGAATCTCTTTTTTCATTTGTTTTTCATTAATCTTCTCTTGATTTAGAATTAACAATTGGTATCAGAGCTAGCTGTGTTCAGCAGGAGAGATTCGAGTTTGAGTGCGAGCAATGGGGACCGAAGAAGTAAAAGTCGAAAGGTTTAACGGTCAGAATTATCCATTGTGGAAAATGCAGATAGAGGATTTGCTATACCAGAAAGATTTGTGGGGACCATTACATGGTAAAGCAAAGAAACCCTCAACCATGCTGGATGAAGATTGGGATATGTTGGATCGAAAAGCACTGGTAATGATTTGTTTGTGCTTCTCTCCATCTGTAGCATTTAACATAGTTAAAGCTACAACAGCTGACTTAATGAGTATTTTGGATAGGCTATATGAGAAACCATCAACATCAAATAAGGTTTTTTTTATTAAGCGATGAAAATGGCTGAAGGAAGTTCTGTAGCAGAGAATTTTAATAATTTTAATACGGTTACTAGTCAGTTAGCTTCTGTTAAAATTAGTTTTGATGAAGAAGTTAAGGCTCTATTAATTTTGTCCTCTTTGCTAGAAAGCTGGAATAGCATGGTTATGGCAGTTAGTAACTCTGTTTCTAGTACTAATACACAAAAGTTTGATGCTTTTGTTGGTGTAATTTTAAGCGAGGAAATGAGAAGGAAAAGCGAGGGTGAGATTCCAACAACAGGTAATGCTTTGATTGCAGACGACAGAGGCAGACTAAGATAAAGAGGGAAGAATCCAAGTGATCATGACAAATCACAAGCAAGGTCAAAATCTCGAAAGAGAGAGACTAGTTGCCGCTTTTGTGGCAAGCAAGTTGTCCGACATATAAGAAGGTTTTGGATCTTGAAATAGAAGAGGAAGCCAGTGTAGGGTGCCAAGAGGATACGGGTGTTCTTATCCTAACCACAGAAGAAACTACAAATCATATCTTGGTGCTTGACTCCGGGGCATCATTTCATGTGACACCTTATAAGGAGTATTTTCAAAACCTGCAAACCGGTTCCTTTGGTAAGGTTTTTCTTGGTAATAATGAATCTCGTGATATTTCTGGTAAAGGAGATGTTTTGTTAAAATTAAAAATGGGAATACTTGGCTGCTAAGGGATGTTAGATATGTTCCCCAGCTCAAACACAACTTGATTTCAGCTGGGCAACTAGGTTCTCAAGGGTGTGAGATCAGTTTTGAATCCAATACATGGAAGGTAAAAAAGGGAGCATTGGTGATTGCTCGGGGCAGTAAAATGAGTAGCCTATATGTAGTAGAGCTGCTCTAAAGTGGAAGAATTTTTATTGCCCACACAATCGTTGTCTTTAGATGTTGTAGCTGACTCAATTATTAAAGATTTTTTGAATATGTTGGAATCTGACAGTACCATGGAGCAGATGCAAAAAATTAAAGGTGTTGTGCTCACTAAGGAAGTTGTTGAAGGGACAAAAATTGATGAATCTCAGGTAGCGAATGGTGTATTAGATGCTGAAGAGGCTACAAAACCCGATGAAAATGGATTAGAATTGGAAGAGGAAAGAAGGCGCAAAGAAGAAACTGAAAGTGATGCTAAAACAGACAAGGAAAATGTCCCTGTAGTTGGGGGATCGACTTGCATACCCAAAGTGCAGCAGTTTTTTCAAGATTTACTGTTGATTGGTGTTACACCGCTCAGCTTGGAGGGTTGCAAATCAAATAAAAATGGAAAAGGATGGATTTTCACCGAGGGAAGTAATGGAAACAGAGGACATGAGTGGAATGAAACTTCTGATAATCAAAAATCAAAAACCACGGTAAACTTCTGGACAAAGGAAGCAAAATATTTGCATTGGCTAGACGTGTCATCTCAGCAAAGTATGGTGTACGTGTCCCTTGGAAGCATAGCAATAGTGAACTAGAGACATTTGGGCATGAAGACAATTTTACGCATGACCAATGAATATCCTTTCTAGATTTTGAAGGAGATCCTTTCCGTCCTTGTCCATATTGAAGTCAAAGGACGGTGGGAGGTAAAAATAGAATTCCATTTGGCATATTTACCCATTTTTGTATTCGGGAAAGAGAGTGATGGATTTGAGGCAGAACCAGGGGTATATAAGGAGTTTTTGACTGAAAAGGAAAAATCTACTGATGCTGAAATGAATGTTGCACAGTTATTAAGTTTTACTAAATCTATTAAAATTTGGAGAAGACTCATTAGGAGTGTTGTTGAACAAAATTTTGAGAGATTAAAGTCCTGTATATTTAAACTATGACGTTGATTCGAAATTCAGCATGAAAACAGGGGATATTGTTGTTCATACTTCAGTGTTATAATTGGGTTTCAAGTGAGAGATTGTTGATTATGAAACCCAACAGTCATTTCTTTTCCCTCCAAATCTTCTGACTGTTCACATTATGGATATTGATTATGTAATTGCTTATAAATGGCATATTGTTGTTGCATGCAACATAATATTTGAAAACAGACGATAATAAGAGGATTACCCTGCTTGAGAGTAGACGTAGCCTTTATGGTGAACCACTATAAATCTGTGTCGTCTTGCGTTTGAATCTCTTTTGTCATTTGGTTTTCATTAATCTGCTGCTGATTTAGAATTATCTATCTATCTATATATATTCATCTTCCATGTTCCCCCAAAAGCTTCCCGCAATTACAAAGACAAATGTTCCAAGAACTTAAGGAGACAAGTCTGAATTTTTTCTTCCCAAACTCTTATGTACTAAGGATATCATAAAGATTTGCAAGTCAGACAGTTATTTGTTAGAGCAATTGTTTTATAACTTTCTCACATTTACTGAAGCGGGGAGAAGTCACTTTGGCAACTTGTTGGGATTAGTGTTCCAACATGTCTTCAATGCATATTAGTAGCCTATCCAAATTTGAATGTGCAGTGACGTAAACAGATTCCCGAAAATAAGATACAAAAAGTTTGTGATTAACTTTTGAGGTCCCTCCATGCCAGGAGAGTGTTGGTTCTTCAAGGAAAACCGGGTTTGAGTTGAAGTACACTATAGCAAAATTATCAAAAAATTTAAAAGTTTACTGAAAATTCTGTGTATATGAAACAGTTAAAGCAAGGTGCTTTGTTGTTGAGTGAACTTTAGCAAATTGTTGCTACAATTAAAACCAACCCTGATAATGGTATGGTAGAAACAAGTAAAGAGAGTAATATTACAAAACTTACTTCTTGGTTATCCACTCGACCAGGTATAATAAATTGAAATTTGGCACCAATTCAAGAGCAGATTTACCCAGCTAGTGAGGAAGGCATCCTAAGATACTTGCCATGCTAGGCAATTGTGTTCATAACTTCATACATTCACTCTCCACTTGGTCATTGAAATTCGCAAGAAGGCCAAGGCCAAAGCACTTACAGAAGGTCTTAAATTGGCTCTTCACAATTCATAATTTGGTACTGAGAGAAACTTGCAGATGTTTATTGGCCCCATAAGCAACAGTTTCTAATGCAATCATCTTATCAACACAAAAGAAGGTGACTGTCTTCTTGTTTCTCATCATACCATCATCTATTACATGCACATTTACAAGGAAACCAACTTGGATGATCTTGCCAAACATGGTATCACTTAGTCAAAAGAATTCCATAGGTTAACCCATTTTGAGTGGATGTGACTTGAGGATCTTGTAGGTGCTTATCCATCCCATGAGCAAACACTAACGTTGTGATCATCTTCTAAACATGACCTAGAGGAAGATCATCTCTTGCTTCTTATTTTGTCATCTCTTAAATTGACATCTATATGCAAGCCAACAAAGTTGTTGAACTTAACAAACATGATATAACATCATAAAGCTACTTCCATGGATGGAGTAGTCTAGATTGTGTTTCAAAGGGTGATACAACCCCATACAACATCAGATCAAATGATTGAGAGATACAGCTTTCTCTTGATGGAAGTTTTAAATTGTCGGTGGTTTTATATAACTCTAAGTTGTATTTCACTTGACATGTTTGACATTAAAAGAAGGCCCAAGTAATTGATTATATTCAATGAACATTGAACTTGCTTTAACGGCCATTTCCCCTTTATTTTTTCATCATTTTCACTCCTCTCTTGTACATGGGGCCTTTGGGCTTAGGAAGGGTAGACTTTCGAGACACCCTGTTGTGAAGAACCCTCACAATCCCTATCATTGGAAGCTGACCATCAATTAGGGGAGACAAGTTGAGGGTGGCTAGATGGAGGGAAACGGCAATAGGACCCCACACTAGGCAGGCCACCTCATATGCATGGCAAGGGCCACATGAGACCAAGGGGGAACAATGTCTCCGCTTTTGGGCATAGGGTAGGACGTTCCTAGGATACCTCGTTAAACACTCTTACCTTGTCATCTCTTTGGTTGAATCACATCAAAGTTAATTCTAGCAATCTTTTGATCCAATTTACATTTCTCGTATATCTTTATTTCTAATTAAAAGAAATCCAAACATGGCAATATGATTATAAATGAATACTAACAATATTGCAGAATTTCAAATTATGGATAACACGATTTTTAAAAAAACCCTAACCTTAGTCTTGTGCAATTATGATTTTAGGGCAAAGTTATAGGGCTACTTAAAAGGGGACATGACAAGTGATACGAGAGCATCTTTCTGCCACCCTATGAGTGGTAGTTGATGTGAACAAGCGAAAGGGCTCGAACAGCTTTGGAAAGAGAGAAAAAGAAACTCACCACCACCATGAGTGATCAAATGAGCAATGAATTGAGGGTATTCATGGAACAAACAATCCAAACCACCCAAGGCCTCATGGAGAAGAATGAGAGGAACAAAAGAACAAATCAACTCCTCCTTCAAGCCATTCGGAATATGAGCAATAATGGGAAGGATACTAACTCGAACCATTCTACAAATCATAATGGTTCACCTAGAATACCAAATCCTAGGCCAACAAGGCCCCCCTTCCTACCTAGAGAAGAACTTTCAGAAGAAGACAAAACAAACACCCCTCCAATGAATAATATTGATAGATTGTAGACGTTTACTCTAGAATTGACCCCAAGCTTAGAAGTGATATCTCTATTAAGGATTATTGTGATGCTAAGATAAAAGTATCCTCTAATAAGAAAAGAAAGACACCCCAAGATAAAGACCTAAAAGAAAGAGTGAATAAAATAACCCTTCCTAACTTTGAAAGATCGGGGAGAACCACAACATGTTCATGGGTGCAGAAATTAGACACCTATCTCTCATTAAGCCCCATGACAGAAGAAAATGCCATTAAATTTGCAGTGTTGCACTTAAAAGGGGCAGCCCACGAATGTTGCCATCATGGCCTTATCACCCAAGGTCACCAACAAATAAACACTTAGGATGAGTTCACATTAAAATTCATAAAAAGATATGACCGTACAAACAATTAAATTCAACTTAAGCTAGAGGGGTCAGTGGAAGAATTTGCCACCGAATTTGAAAGATTGGTAGTCATGGTATCATAAGTCTCTGAAGAAAGGCTCACTTACCTATTCATTGAGGGATTGAAATAATCGATCAAAGGTATGGTGAGCACCTTGGACCCAACAAACTTGAAAGAGGCAATCCAAGAGGCATTAAAATTTGATACACCCTCAAACAAAGATAGATACAAAAACCTTGAATCAAAAACACACTCCAAGCATCTCCATGAAGAAGATAAACACTTTTGTAGGAAGGATGAACAAAAAAGCGCTTTCCTACCTGAAAGTGACTGAGAGGAACTAAGGAGGAGAAATATATGCTTTGATTGCAAAAAGATTTGGGAACTAGGACACAAGTGTGAACTAGAGGAAAAAGACATATGGAAGCCAAGACATGTATGTAATAGAAGAGACAAAAAGATATGCTTCAAATCTAGTGAGAAATAGGAGATAGATCACGTGGAAAAAGGAATCAACCCCACAAATTAGAAGCAATACTCGACAAGGAGACAGAAGTAACACCGAACAAGAAAACAAAGTATGATGGAGAGCTCAAAAGCATCCAATCAAAGAACAAAGAGGTGGAAAGCCAATGGAGCTTTGACGAGGCGCACCTCTAGGGGTGTCAACAGAAATAGACTAAATTCCTAAAATAAAATATTGTGATATTCAGATATGCTTGTGTCTTCATACGTATACTTCATGTATACTTTGTATCTTCATACATTTATGTGCATACTTTGTATTTTCATTGTGTATGTTCTGTATTTGTGTTATTTTGATCTAGAATACAAAAAAAATTAAAGTAAGCCAAAAGATATGAAACTGAGTTATGTTATCATGCAAATTGTTGGGTGGATATTTTGCAACCGACAAACTTGAGATCAATTGCAAAAGACTGGTTCCAACCACAGTGTGAGACAGTCTCTCCTCATTCTAAGGGAAGGCTCCTCCTGTCTATTGTTACTGAAAACAACCTACAGTAAACTAACACCTAAGATAATGTACACTAACCTAATTCACAGGGAGTTACATTCACCATACTCTCTTCTTTCAAAGTGGGTGTTCTTCCTCCGTTGTATTCTCTTATTTCAAAATACACGATTCTATCTTTACAACAATCTCTTAAGTACAATTTAGCAAAGTTAAAAACAAGATCCTCATGAAAGCTCGGCATCTTTCCACAACTCCTTATGTGAATTAAGGAACAAAGATGAAACATACATTCAACTCAAAGTCTCCAACATATACTTCACCTTACTTGCACAAACATAGAAAATAAAAGCAGCAAAAAGTCTGCATATTATCTTCTTGCTTGAGTATTCTACACTAGTTTCAAGTGTGATAAGCAACTCAAAGTCTGCAAAATCAAGTGATGGGGAGATCACCTTACTCTCTGAAATTCCTACTCTCTTCTAGGAATCTCACCGGGAATCCTATTCAATTCAGGACTCTCTAGACTCACCCTTGAGTCTCTTGGGGATGGTCTCAGACCCTGACCAGAAGGACTATCCTATTCCCTCTTTCCTAGGTTCCCTACCCACCGAAATGTTTCACTCCTCATCTCATCTTACTCTCCATGACTGAATCAGATCAGTCAT
>MU224396.1:47609-59055 GCA_018584345.1 Thuja plicata
AATGTAACATTGGTTATTATTCCCCCCACAATGTACAATTCCCACTCTTATATCGTTGAACAATACTCATGTCTTCTTGTGAAATGACTTGATTGCTCCAAGAGAGGTGACACTCTATAATTAATTCCTTCTTTCTAGAAAGAGACACTTCCTTGAATACATTCTTCTTTGTTAATGCTTGACCACAATCATAACAAATTAATATATCTCTTTAATGAAAGCCGCTTTCAGGAATTTCATATAGACCCGTACACAGTCCGTCATAACTTTTGAACCCTACACTTTCTCTCCAATTGCTCCGGTGAGATTCTTCAAAATTTGTTTTTCACCAACATATCCAACATTCATAAAAATCCAACGGTGGATTGGTGAGCTATGGTCCCTGTACTGAGACTGTATTTTCTGAGACAGTCACACATTCACCATCAACAAACTACTCTCTTACATTTGCAGTTTGGCTCTGATACTATGTTAAGTTTTAGGATAGCTGCAAAAATAATAGCACTCTATGTTGTACGTGTTTTCCAAATGCAACAATCTCTCTTTCATTTATATTGGGAATGAGACTAGGAGAGACATGTCCCTTCATGGGACATGTCTATTCATTATTATTTATAAGAAAGGACATGCTGCTTCCCATTAATTATAATTTAATCAATCTTATAATGTTTCATCAATCAATTATAAATTAAGAAATAATATAACATATATATTATATTATTATTAATCAACATATATTATATGTATTCTAATGATCATACGACTGAAGCTACAAACATTAACATAAAGGATGGATGAATTCTTAGTTACGGGGTTTAAGAAAGCCTTTGCACATTTTAAATCGACACCAATATGCAATCCTCTTGAAAAACGATGTCCTCACCCATCAAGAACAAAACGGACTTTAAGAATAAGTATTGCATATTGTAACATATATGCAATAGTCACAAAAATTGCTACCATCTGATTAATAACGGGCTTTTTCAAAGGGAAAACATATGCCTTTCCTCATAAATTCGCCACTCTGAGTTTTAGCAAAGCATTTTATAAACTTCAATACATGTTTTGAGATAACATGTAGTTGCAATATGCAATTGAGATTAAATTCGCCACCCTGGGCCTTTTAAAAGACAAAAAAATGTTTTTAAATAACATGTAATCATTTTAAAAAATACACCATTAATATGACAATGGAGTTTTTCAATAAAGTTATACATATTCAAAATTTGACATATGCAATTGTCTTTATAAGCCCACCCTTATGCTTTGGACTTAAATTGTATTGATAGTGGATTTTTAAACATTATTTGCATTGTGATGATATGCAATATCAAATAAAAACCCCACTTAATTGCCCACTTATCATAATCTTTATATGTAACCTTATAATTTAATGATATAATATGTAGAAAGATTTGGAAAGTCCACCATTACATATTTAACCATTGAAAACTATAAGTAAAACTTCTTAGAATGATATGAAATTTTGAAGTGAGGTTCTAAACCCACTTTACATATAAATGATGGTTTTACTTCGTGCAATTACCAACAAAAAGCCCACTTTTAAGGGATTTTAACCAAGACATACAATTAGGAAGAAAAACCCCACCTGCAGCATGCTTAAAACCTTAATAACTCGAACTAGACAACTCTGATTAACGCCTAAGACAGCTCAAAACGAGCGGAATTCAAAAAGCTACAATTCTTAGACAAAAACAAAACTAAAAACTAAATGCAAATCTAAAAGAAATAAAGAAAAAACTTGAAGATTACAAAATTCAAGTGCTTGTTGGCAGAGAAGAAAGACTCATTTCAACAAGTCATAATGT
Organism: Thuja plicata; assembly: GCA_018584345.1. NCBI lineage: Eukaryota > Viridiplantae > Streptophyta > Pinopsida > Cupressales > Cupressaceae > Thuja > Thuja plicata. The sequence goes on from MU224396.1 coordinate 49,439, forward strand.
GATAAGCTTGACAGGAACCTTCAGAAAACAATGCTCTTGAGACACTAAATCCAAGTCATATCTAGGGATGACTAATTGCCTTAGACAAACATCATTAAGAGCATTAAAACCTTAGAGGATACACCTACCAATCCATAAGAAAATTGCGTAGGGTTGTCCAATTTTGTGAATGCAAAAATGAGGACAACAATATGCACAATTGAAAGCAAACTAAGTGTCTAACAAGACACGAATCCTATCAACATCATCCTCTGTCAAAACTTCATGCTACTACAGGACACTAATACTTGAAGCATTCAAATTCAATGAAGGCACTTTGTTCAAGAATACCAACTTGGATCTTTGAGGAAATCCCACCTCATCTTCATGTATGAGGTAGTACTAGTTCTCCTAGGGAAGTTCTCTCTGTGAAGTTGAGGTGAGAAGCCCAAAGAGTTAGACTATCTTCATGCGTTTTTGGAACCCATGACACTTTCTTCAAACTGAAGGTATTGCAAAATAAGGCCCACGACTTGATTTATCGTGACATTGGAACCTGTGTGCAAACAAGACTGACGAGGATGGGACAAAAAGATGCAAATGAGTGGTCATGGTTACATTTCAGATCTTGGAGGACAGATTACAAGTGTGGAAGGATATGAGCATTTACTTGTGATCGGGGAAAATGAAATTGCAAGTTTGTATCAACAAGGGAAATATGAAAACTTGCACTTGCAATCAGGCTTTGGAGTCGACATTGCAAGTTGCAATTTTGGGTCTTGGAAGATGGATTACAAGTTGCAATTTCAGGCCTTGGAAGAGGGATTACAAGTTGCAATTTTGGGTCTTGGAAAACGGATTACAAGTTGCAATTTCGGATCTTGGAGGACGGATTACAAGTTGCAATTCCAAGTCTTAGAGGACGGATTACAAGTTGCAATTTCGGGTTACAAGTTGCAATTTTGAGTCTTGGAAGACAGATTACAAGTTGCGATTTCAGGTCTTGAAAGACAGATTACAAGTTGCAATTTCAGGTCATGGAGGATTACAAGTTAGAATTTTGAGTCTTGGAGCCTACATTGCAAGTTGCGATTTTGGGTCTTGGACCCTACATTGCAAGTTGTAATTTCAGGTCTTGGACCCTATATTGCAAGTTGTAATGTAAGTTACTTGCAATGTCGGGTCTTGGGCCCTACATTGCAAGTTGTAATGCAAATTGCTTGAAATGATGCTTCTCAGACCCGAAATTGTAGAAAAAGCTAGCTTTAAGTCGTTGAAACTTAACAAAACAAAGATCAAGGAATTTTTGCTTTATCAATGAACGTCGTGGAGATAGAAATGTACCTTGAAATGCATGTCGGGAACCATAGAATGCAAAAATGGACAAATTGTTGAAGGGTTATCTTCATATTTCCTCTGCTAAAATTGGGGACAACACAAACATTGGCTTTTAAAAGTCCAATTGGCACCATTATGAGATACCCTAGAAAATTCTCTCTGGAAGACAAACTTATCTTAAGATAAAGCTTTGCCAAGTTCTATCATAATTCAAAATCAAACTAGGAGAAACATATATGCAAATACAAGAGTAAAGCAGCAGAAATAAAATCTCAAGAGGGTCTAAGGGTTGGTTTAAAAAATACTTGGATATAATTGACATTGATTGAGGACAAGCAAACTTAGGAGGGGAGGATTGTAATGTGCACGGCATGAAACACCATGACGGGCATCAAAAAAATCAACTTACTAATAAGACTTCGTAATTTTCTATGAATAGCAAATGAAATAAATTAACAGTAAATTTCAGTGGCCAACACAAGACAAAAATGGTTCTAATTTGTCGAAGTGACTATTATATATTCCCAATCGGGGAAAACGGCGATGAGGTCACTTTCTAAGTACACCACTCAATGTCGTGACCAAGAAGTCCCATGGGGCCAAAGGGAGACAAGATAGACTGCCTTTTGGCTTAGGAAGACTAGATTTTCGAAACACCCTATTTTGAAGAACCCTCACAATCCCTGTCATGGGAAGTGAACCTTCAATCAGGGAAGACAAGTTGAGTGTGGCTAGATGGAGGGAAATGACAATAGGACCCCACACTGGGCAATCCACCTCGTATGCATGGCAAGGGCCACATGAGGCCAGGAGGGAACAATGTATCCACTCTTGGGCTTAGGGTAGGAGGTTTCCAGCACACTTCCTTAAACACTCTTACCTTGTCATCTCTATGGTTGAATCACCTCGAAGTTAATATTAGAAATCTTTTGATCCAATTTACATTTCTCAAATATGTTTATTCTAATTAAAAGAAATCTAACTAGGGCATTATGATCACAAATGAATACAAACAATTTTGCAAGATTTCAAATTATGGATCACATAATTAAAGAAAAACCCTATACAAGGTAAAGCCTAACCCTAATGTTATGCAATTGTGATTTTAGGGAAAAGTTCTAGGGCTAATTAAAAAAGGGAGATGACAAAATCTTGTTTGAATCCGCCACTACTTTGACTAGGAAGAAATCTCTTCTCTAAAGCCAATTACCATTAGGGTTTTCATCTTTGGGCTTCAAATTGAAAATGCCCCAATTTCATAATTAGAACATAAATTTGCCAAAAAGATCTGTAATATTTCTTTGTAACCCCTTTTTATATTGCCTTTCCAAATTTTCAAGAAATTTTACTTTATTTCTCATAAAGTGACCTTTCTAATTTTTAATTTATTTTTGTGCCCCAAACTAAGTCACTTGATTATTAAATGTTCAACTTTATAAAAAATTAACTAAACATAAGTTGTCTGTAAACAATAATTTATGACATCTTAATTTAATTAGTTAAATATTCCCATAGCAACATCCTGCATAGCCTACAGGAATTAAAAAGGCTAAGGGTTTTCACTAAACACTCACTCTTGAGAAGGAAACATTATAGTAAGGTGCTTGTTGTTGTAATTTCTAGTCTAGAGTGATAGATCATTAAACTCTAAGGCTTCTCATCATCAAGCTTCATCACAATTTTTCATTTGATACTTGTTTTATTACTCGTATGTTGATGGATATCAATATAATGAATGTATGTGGGAGAGGGCCTCTTGGCACAAACAAAGGGTCATTCAACGATGTGCTTTGTGTTCCTTGTTGACAAATCTCCAGTCAATCAATCGAATTACACCAAGTGGGACAACTAAAAGTGCTGAATTTACACTTGATTCTATCATTATTCAAGATATTCAAAGCGATAACATTATTGTGATTGGACCAGCAAATGATCAGTCTAGTTTGTATTTCTCATATTTTGGTTTCCTTTTTTGGAGGGAGCTCATCTGGTGGTGGCACTCTTCATTCTCTCTCTTGTTTATTATTGTTACTTGTATCTTTGAGGCTTTTTAATATTCCACATGGGTAACTAACATGGCTTGTTTTGTTGGGACCCATTTCTCATTTTTCATTTCTCAATTCCTCCCAAGTTGCACTTATGAGTGGGTGCTAGTAGAATATTGCTTCTATAAATAAGTTTACTTAGGATATTAGAAATTGTCGTCACCTAAGTATCTAATAAGAATATGTGTACACCTTGACTTGAGGTATACAAGTACCAACACTACATCCAAAGATTTAATTGACGACAGTCAAGTGCCACCTTTGACTTATCAAATTAGGTTAATTGATCCATTGATTAGCAATTACATTGTTAACCTCACTTAGACTAAGCTAACTCAACTCATTATTGTGAGTGACTCAATGTTAAGCTCACAACCTTTTGGATATGTCATCTCCTTGGTGCATGCATCCAAGAGGCCTATATTGTGTAAACAATCTTTTGTATCATATGTTTCCATCCTTGATATTAGAGTAACTGGTATTTTCATTCTACGCCATTTATTTGTCTCCTCTCACCTATATCTTGCCTGATGGATTTTGGATTAGATATGTTAAAAGTGTGTGCATAAGTCATTACTGCCTCAGGTAAAATCTTAGTATTTACGAAGAAAGTACTGATTCATAGTGTATGGCAAAAAAGTGAGCCCACATCATAGAGTGAGCAGACCAAGTGTACAGTGTTTTAGTTCACTATCTTGGGAATACATTTCTAGAACACAGAGATTAACTCTTCTGAAAATATCCTAAATAACAATGTTTATTTACTTCTCTTTTGTCCATATATTCCCTAGACCATTGAAGCTTGTACAGGAGACCATGGACGCCAAATAAGATAGAGTACTGATTGACGTGCCATTTATGATGTAATGATGTTACAAATGGTAAAAGCAAAGGTCTTGATAATGGATTTCTTTTGACTGCCAACATTTGCTATAATAATTTATATAAACCAATACAAATCCATATGTCAATCTTACTTCCCGACATTACAAATAAATTTTCTAAGAAAACGGATATATATTTTGCTTCATTAAATAACTTGAAAATATGAGAGTTAGAAATTAATAGTGATAGGAAAATCCAATACTGCTGTATAACCGATAAAGTGGGAGAGCTTTTATCAAGACTTGCTCTACCAACCAATAAGTTGCCCAAATACATCTTCTCTTAAAAGGCCATGTGGGATTTAGTTGAAGGAAATCCATCCTAAATGTTTACCTGAATATAACAATGTAAACTAAAAGTCGGGAATAGTACTTCCCAAGCTGAGGAGATATTTTCGGAGTATTATCAATAGCCACACAAAATTATCCATTGCCATATATGACAGATATCACCTTGAACTAACATTCTGGTTGTTTATCTATTTGCAAAACTTTACATAAATGAAGAATTTACAGACTAATTAATTTATCAACTACTACCTTAATATACTTCATTGAGCATGAAAAGAGCATATTTCCAAAACAGAAATAAAGAATAACCACTGTCAACTGTGTTTCTCGTATTAAACTATTCAATTGTTCCTAGGTTAGTACAATATACCTCTTCTAAAGCCCTTTTTGCATTTTCTTTCTCTTCTTTGGCCAGTTCTAAATGTCTGTCTAAATCTTGCTGCATGTATAACATTTGATTTTCCAAGGTTTTAATCTGCATGACAGAAACATATTAAAGCAAAATCACAGAAGAAAAAACTAAAAAAGCATCAAATACCACTTATAAGCAATCAAATCACCATAGGTTCACCTGATCCTCAAGCTGTTTATTCACTATACAGTATTCAGATTCCAATCCACTCAAACTTTTGCCTCTTCCATCAGTAGAGCGTCCACGATGGAGGTTATCAACCTTTTGTTGCTTATATGCTGCAGCTTCAGCTTTAGCTAACCGTTTTTTCAAGTTTTCTATTTCAGAATCTTTTATTTTTCTCTGTACCAATGATATCAAAACTCAGACTGATGCACAGGTTATCCCAACAGAATATAATTTAAAAGAAGACAGCATAATAAAGGGATATAGGGTAGAAACAATAAAAACCCTGGCTCATCATATCCTACAGAAAAATACCTGGTTTTCACATTTGCACTCTAAATCCTGGTATCTTGTTTGTAGTTCTAAAAGATCATCTCTTGCCTGCAGATAAAGGAAAGGTTAACAAGACTGTCTAAATTGGCATTTTCCATCTGTCATTATCTGCTGATTCCTAAGCTCCTAAGTAACACAATAATGTCCCATTAACCATGCCAACATAATTAGTAGGAAATAAAGTGTTGTTTCCTGAACACACTTAGTATACAACAAGCATACCTCACTTAATGTCATACTCTCTACTGCAGGCTTTTTCTTTCTATCAGTTACATGTACAGATAAACTTGCATCCGGAAAAGCACATTCAGTCCATGAACTGGGGTTATTCATGTCATCTTTCTGGACTAGTTGATCAGATGCACTGACATGGCCATTCAAGGAATTATTCCAGCTTGATTCCTCCTCTTCACATAACTTCAGAAAAGGAGGTGGCAAATCCATTGTTCTCTTTCCAGGAACTATTATACCCAAATTTTCTTTTGAAGACGAAGACATGTCCTGCACCATACTCACAGTTTTCACACTTCAAAAGGCAAAGTAGACAATTAATGCACTAAAACACCCTTGAATTATCTCAATGTTTTTAAAATAAAAGCACTAAAAATAAGCAAAGAAATTACACTATATAGCAAACATATCTATTAAGGAACAAATGGAATTAAAATAAAGGGACACAAATCACAGCAATACATATAACAAAAACAATCCTGGAAAAATGTTAGAACCAGGATATGGCACTAAGCAATGAGTATCCATGAGTCCAACTAACTGTTGACTTCTGTGATCCTTATGATCCACAAATTATTAGGGCATTGGTGTGGTTGTCTTATGAACATAAGTTATATAAACTATTACTGCTTTGTTAGCAAGTTTATAAGTGCAATCTTCAAGTGTTATGTCTAGTTGGGTTGGTAGTGTCGTCAGTTAATGTTTATTAGGTGACTCAAGACTTGGGAGTTTTGGAAGTTATGGATGATTATATATGGTTGAAGCAAATGACTTTATAAGCCACATTAGAAATCATTTGGAACATCCAGATTCCAAACATTTGATAAGAAATTATTTCTCATTTGTGTGCTCCTCGTGCAGAAATTATTTCTCCAATGTGTTTTCTAATACTACAAGTTGTATCTTAGTAACTAACAATCCCAGTTCATGGTTAAAGAAAAGGGCTGGTGTAGAACCTCCATTCCTAGCTTTCAATTAATGCTTGGTTTTGGTTGATCCAGAAAACAGGGTTTGAAGGAGCATCATGGCCAGTTTTATGGCAGTAAAGCAGTTGAGCACAATCCAATTTTACCTTTTCAGAAATTGAACAGCTCTGTAGTTGGCAGATTCAGTAGCAGTTTAAGAAGTGAGGTACAGCATTCAATAAAAACCCAAAAAGCTTTCGCAATTTTGTCTGAAGCTATAGAGATACACACAGGCTGTTTTCTGCCTGAAAATTTAGAGAACTGAAATTATTTGAATTTTACTATTTACAGCCTGGTTGAAAAAGTAGGGAATACATCTCCTTCAGCCAATGGTTAAATTATTTTTATATACAGGTCCTGATAGGGTGAGAAGCTTTACTGTCTTTTAACTACATGGATTAGAAAAGAGAAGTGTTGAATTTATGTGGCATTTGCTCAGTTAGGCCGCTGCTTAAAATTTCTCAAAATTATTGTATAGTGGAGCTGGTAAATAAAGTGATGGTGAGAATTTGAGTTCGAGGAGGTTTGAGATTAAAAGCACACTAAATGCATATTTTAAAATCATGTTTTATTAAAAGCTGTAATCATTCTAGCGTACAATTTAATTTCCTTTTCTGGATTTGAACAAAGGTAGTCATGTGACCAGTCATTTTTCAGATTTCAGCACACTGTAGATCCACCCATAAGCTTTAAAAAATAATTATTTCAGAGACTTCATTTGACTTTCAATTTAATTATTTTTTTAATGGATTTGAACAAAAGTAGTCATGTAACCAATCATTTTTTAGGTTTTAAGTTTTAACCATAAAAACGAGATTCGGACTTGCCGTGGACTCGGCAAGGCTGACTAGACTAGGGACTCAGCAAAAAAACGGCAAAACTCGGAAGGACTCGCCAAGAATTTGGCAAAAGACCAGTTTCTAGTGAGTCTCGCCTAGAGTGAGTTCCTGGAGAGTCTCAGGCCCCTGGAACTTGGATAGGGTCACTCGGCTTAGGACTTGCCACGACTCAAAGAGTCCGGGAACTATGGTTTTGAGACATTCTGGATTCACTCATTAGGTTGAATTTTTTTTTCTAGAGATTTCTCCACATCTTTTGACTTCCAATTAAATTCCCCTTTATGGAGACCAAAGGTAGAAGTGCGACCAGTCATTTTTCAGGTTTTAATACATTCTAGATCCACCCATAAAGTTATATTTTTATTCCAAAGGCTTCCATACATTTTTTGAGAAAAGCATTTTGTCAACACAAATATGTTTCATCATAACAAGTGCAATATTGATGGAATTCGCCACTCTAATGTTTTCTCTTTCTTTACATGTGGTTGTGCTTGTTAGGTCTAATATGCTTCTTATTTCTTGGATCTTCAACAATAAAACCATCGAAGAACTTGATGGTGCTTTGAGATTGATTAATTTTTTACATCTAGTGGATAGAATTTGAGGGGTCTGAATGGAGGTTGGAGAATCCTTCAAAAGAATGGACGATTATTCCCATCTTAAGTTAGCATCTCATTTAGAGATTAGTTGTACTACTTCATAGGCAGTTTGGGTGGATATAAATGGTTTTTCATTTCCAATTTGATGTATATTACAATTTTAGTTTTCCTAGTTTAAGTATATTCCATTTTGGTTTACAGGTTTTTAGCTTTGATAAAGAATGACGGTAGAGTGAACGCTTCATTTTTCCCTCACAACTACTTGGCGAAAGGTTGAAATTTTAGGTGGTCGATTGTTCATGGTGATTAGTACAAGATTACAATTGTCAATCACAAAGAAATGAGGAGCAAAGTGATCTAGTAATCTTAGGTAGAGATGAACTTGATGTTTATACGTATAGGTTGATCAATGAGACATGATCATTATTGTTGACCAACACATGTCATTTACACTGCATGCAAGGCATAGATGGTCAGAGGCATGTTGAACCAATGATACTTCAACATGATCATGTCGGCGTGTGATGCATAGGTTAACCATTACTAATTGCAAAACACCAAGCTTGCAAAGTTGCACAATAACTAACACATTCTCCAAATCATGTACTTTCTCCGAAATCAAATGGTACATGACTTTTACGGTTCCTCTTATCCAAAAGCGAAGTTACCAAATCCCCAATTTCCCTACCAATTCCAAATACAATCCCTACGAAATCACTTCATGTTAAGTTTCTACTGGCTAAAATGCTTCCTTCTATAGTTAGTCGAACCTAGACAAATTTGACACTAACATGACATTTCTAAGAAGATTCTATTACACCACTCAATTAGATATTTTTTTTGTGATTTTTTACATTTTGGGTTATGAAAAAATAAAAAATAAAAAACCTCTTAAATCACTTTGTGATAGAATTGGGTATTAGCCTACAATTTCTATGAAATCACTTCATGTTCAAGTATTAACTAGCTCAAACGTTTCTTTCTACAGTAAATCGAACCCAAACAAATCTAACGCTAATTTTGGCATATTCATCATTGTTCACCCATATATCTAGTGTGTTTGAGGTTGTTTTGGTTTGTTACTAATTATCAGTGTAACCCGGGACGCGTACCCCCTAGCATCTGGGTCGAGGACGTCCCCGGGATGGGGATTTGACGTTCCCAAGTCCCCCCACCACCGTAGAGCCGTCGGAACGCGGCCAAGACGCGGGGACATGATTTTGTACTTATTTTGATTATTGATATCATGTTACTCATTGTAATCATCTTTATGATATTTTTTATACAACTAATATAAATCAGAATGTTCTATTTGCTAATAATTTCAATTTCTAATAGTAATTGGTAATTCGATATTCTATATTTAGTTTTACTATTGGGTATGTTACTATGTTGAATGTTCAACAGTTCTGGTTCATGTTGCAATTTTGCTATGTTCAAGTATTTGGTATTATTAGTTCTTATACTGTTATACATCATTTAATAACGCGTTTCAAGTACTATAAGTATAGTATACTGCACCACCACCCCTCCCCC
>MU224396.1:80899-95306 GCA_018584345.1 Thuja plicata
ATGTTTCTTTCCTTTGTTTTGAGGATGTGAATGAACCTCAGTAGGATGTGCTATGGGATATTCGGAGAAAGATTCATTAGAAGTTTTCATCATTTCATTTATCTCTCTGTTAGTAGTTGTTGTAGATTAGTTAATGCTGAGTGTATGAATTCATAAGATGTGTGAGTTCTACAGCTTGGTTTATAGATTAGAAAGCTCTCCTTGCCTGGATTAAGTTCTGTTTAGGCTTAATTCGATTTGCCTCTTCTGCTCTCAGGTTAAGAGCATACCCTGTGTTAGTTTTAGGATCAAGACATAATTCATTGCATATCATTCCATAAGGGAGCTGTACCTACCAATTCAGAGAAAAGCCAGTAATCAGAGAACGGCTTTTCAACTGTTGTAATCAGATATTGTTCATAATTTGGGCACTAAGAGTCATATTCCGAAGAAGTAAGAAAGGACAAATCTGTTTACTAACAATTAACAATTCAAAAACAAAAATATTTGTATTTGTTATTATGTTCTCTATTTGTATCTCATTAAAGTTTCCTCTAATCTTAGATATGATATGCAAGAGCTCAATCACCATTCTTAAGAACTCTAAGAAAAGCAATCCCAAGAATCCTAGGCAGGCTTAAAATGTCTTGGGCTAAAATTTAGAAACACTACAAGAAATATTGCTCTAATCCTAGCAACCAGCTCTTATATGGCTTGCAAAACACCATGAAGCATCTTAAAAAAATAGGAGCATCGTAGTCAAGGTAGTTGAAGTTATCACCCTAGCTAAAGACCCTGTGAGTTATATAGCCCTAAAAATTGCATTCATCCATATCCTTTTTCCTACCAACCCACATGACATGCATGCATGACATTGCTTGTTCAATAACACACTCACTATACACAGTTCAATCATGCATGGATAATTTGTTCCCTAAAAGCTAATTGATTGAATATTAAAGAGTTTATCAAAAAGCAAATAAGACCATTTGCAAAAGACCTAGTTATCATTAAGTACCACCTAATGTCCACCATTCTTGAACAGAAAATTCCCATATCCAAGCTCCTTTCTAAAGTTACTCCCGACAAGTTTATCAAAGACCCTTCTACTTTCCAATAGATGTGTGTCTTTGGGGAAGAGGTGGATGAACAGAGTATGAAATTCATGCAGTACCTAACCAAATTGAATGATACTAGCAAAATAGTTGACAGGACATCCAATTTCCACTCCAAGCTCCTAACCCCTTGTAAATTGCTGCTGACTTAGAGGATTTAAGTGAGACATATCTAATAATATTGAACAAATTTCTAAGTTCATGTAAAATATTAGTCACAAACATGTAAACTAGTTCACAATCTTCACCTTTATTAGGCCAAGAATCCCTACATGGACTATTTGGTGCAAGAGCGAGCACCATAGTTATTGATAGGAGCTCATCAAAAGCCATTGGGGAACTTGGAAAAATAAGAAGGTAATAAGGGCTTCATTGCTGTCCCAACCAATTTGGAATTAGAATAATTTTTCTATTTCATTAAAATTTGCTTATGATAGATTTATAAATGCCTGTGAAGTTTCCTAGCAAAGAATTAGATTCTAGGCACTCTCCAGTGGTTATATTCTTACAAGTTGTAATGTCACTTTTTTGCCCCTAGTTTGGTATGAGGTTTTCCATATGCCTATTCCCGTATTCTCGTAGGCTAAGTGGATTTGGTTAGGGGACTCGATGTCTTGAAGTGAGCTCTAGCAATTATTTATAGAGTTTTCCAACAAACTTTCTATTTATGGCATGTTGCTATGTTTATTAAGTATTATTTTTAGCACTTGGGATTGACCTCTATCCCTTCTCAATTGAGTCCAATAGTTTCTAGTTCTGGCCTTGTTGAGTTTTATTGTTTTCAAAGAGAGATTCGATTTTTGTCACTAAGTCTTTTATAAAGTTGCTTTGCTTTATAAAGTTCACCCCTTGAGCTATGCCTTGTGAAGTGACAACTTAAGTTGTTTTCAAAAGGGGGCCAATTAGACATCCTAAGGTGATGCCAAGGAAAGGGGGATATTCTATATTTTACAAGACTATTTTATGCTTCCCATAAGGTGATGCCAAGGAAAGGGGGATATTCTATATTTTACAAGACTATTTTATGCTTCCCAAAAGGTGACACCAAGATTGAATAAGGGATTTAAAATGTTATATTTTGGGAGCTTCAAAAAAGGTTCAACCCTTTTTTGGGTTATTTTCTTGTGCTTTCAAATCCGATTTTGGGGGGAAAAGAATTCAAATTCAAGGAAAAGTTTCCCTGATCCTTACCTCTCTTTATATTCTCACTTGAGCTTTCATTTGCATATGCTTGCTTCAATAAGTCACTATTATACAGCCAGATTGATGTTTGGAGTTCAATTTTGGCTGGATAGAGAACTAAATACCTCATCTGGGCTGCTAGTTTCAGTGGTGAAATATTTACCCTAGCTGGTAGGTACTTTGGGTTGAAGATATCGTTGATATTGGGCTTGTTGATGAATTTTGGCTTGAGAAAGATGAAGATTTTCCTAAATTTCTGATATGAGTTTCTTGGTTTTGGTGTGGTGTATGCTATCTTTATGTGTGGATTGAAATTAGAAAAGTTTAGAAGCATTTTCAGAGTGCTGTAGTGAATTTTCTGAGTTTTGAAGTGCACTTTCAGAGGTACTGGTCATCACATTTCTGGGTTTTCCTCATAGCTGTTTGACCAAGATTGACTGCTCATTTGGTAAAATCGGTGAAGAAATAAATTTTGGAGGCTGATCGCCCCTCCCAGGTAGGGCTAGTCGTACTATCCTTCCTAGGCAAGTGGAACTTGTTGCGGGTCTGAAACTTGCAATTTTTTGTTTCCGAATCTTCAATTTGGGGCAATTGAGATTGCTGGTGTGGTTTTACAGTTAATACTAAGGTTGGAGTAGTTAATGTTGTTTCGAGGCTTGCTGAATATTCTTACCATTCGCCCTTGCATTTTACTGGCTAAGTTTGGACATTGAAATCAGTTCTGAGCTGTTTATTAAAGGTTAGAAGATTATATCAGCTCTGATTTATGTTTTAAATCTAATTGATATTGCTATGTAAAAGTTAGATGAAGTTTTGATTCTGTTTGAATGAAGACTTGTTTCAGTCAGCACCTTATTTCCTATGTTTCGTTTTCATGCATCATGCTATATGTTTGTTTTCTTATCTTGAATGTAGTCTGAAAGTAAATATCAACAACACTCTCATTGCATACAAACTTGCAAAACAAACAGATTTTCAAAAATAAATCAGGGGTGGTTATCACACAAGTTACACCGTTCCTGAGATGGAACTTTTTCGTGTGGCAGGTACGGAATTATCACCGAGCACGAGTTACCAACTGCATATGGATGGTCAAACGGAGATTGTGAACAAATGGTTGGAGGGCTACCTGAGAAACTACGTTTCAGCACAGCAAAAAGCGTGGATCCGTTGGCTTCATTTAGGAGAGCATTGTTACAACACTACCTGTCACATGTCAATAGGTATGTCACCATTAAAGGAACTTTATGGTTATGAGCCTTCGTCATTTGTGGATCTGGGATTAGGCGACAATCGTGCACTGAGGGCCAAGGACTGGCTGCAAGAGAGTTTGGATATCCTTCGGTCTCTCAAGGATAACCTCCAAATGGTTCAGAACCAACAAAAGATGTATGCTAATAGGTACAGGATTGAATAGAGTTTTGAGGTAGGAGATCCTAGTATACCTCTGATTTCAGTCGTATAGATAGTCTTCCTTGAAAAAAAGTGGAGCAGAGAAGCTGAAGCCTCCATTCTAATGGCTCTGCAGGGTGGTAAGGACATGGGGTGAAGTTGCCTATGAGCTGGAACTTCTAGATGGTAGCCAAATTCACAAAGTCTTTCATGTTTTATGCCTCAAAAAGGCAGTCATTCAGCGTGTCACAGTTTCTAAGGAACTCCCACCCATTGACGAAGAAGGAAAACTTATTTTGGAGCCCACAGAGATCATTGACATCAGAGAGAAAAAGTTGAGGTCACGCACCATCAAGGAGTTCCTAGTTCAATAGAAGGATTGTTCGATTGAAGATGCCACATGGGAAAGCGAACAGATCTTGGGGCATCCGAGATTGCAATTGCTTGAGGGAAAGCAATTCTTGGGTCAGGAGGACTGTAATGTCCCCGATATAATTAAATAGTTCAATTAAAATCAATTGTTGTATGGCCCCGACTTAATAATATCTTTTGGGCCTTTATTAGTTGATTAGTTTTAAATTATTTGGTGTCAGTTTGTTTGTAAGCCTTCGGGAAACTTCACAAAGCCCATTTATAAGACCGAGTTTGGCATAGTTAGAGATGGTGAATTATATGTTTTCTTTGTATTTGCAAATTTCTGTTGGAGTTCAGTATTGTTGCAGTTTGGGAGGTGCAAGATCCTCCCTATTATGTATTTGCAGTTTCAGTGGGAATAACTCCTCACCCTATTTTGCATGTTGATCCAAATCTGTGAAGTCTTCATTCGAAGACCAATTTGATGTAATCTGTGACATATATATAATCTAACCTTTGCATATCTGATTCATGTTCATGTATTCACTTTGTGTACTTGTTTGACTTAATTGTAGACTCCCTTACTCCAAAATATTGTAACATCAAGTGTTAACAACTAAGTCGACATATCCACATACGCATGGAATCTGATCCCGCGAACGAGATGGTCGAAGGGTCGTACGAGTGAGAAGAGCATACCATACGACAGGGAAGGAGCCAATGTACGAACAATCACTACCATATGGTAGGACCATACAGTGGAAGTTAATCACCGTACGCTACTGAGGGAGTCTGGGTTACCGTACAGGTGTCATTACCGTACGTACAAATTACCAAAGACCAATTTCCATACACATGTGGGTAGTTGTGTTTTGTTGTAAGGTAGGAGGAAGACCGTACGGAAGAGTGTGTTTGGTTGTATTGATCGTACCTATGTGTTTCGCATCGTACGACGAGCAAGAGGGAGGAAAGGTTAGCGGCACAGAAGGATAATCCTTGCCTAGTCCGATTCAAGACATTACAACTCTCCTGTTTTCTCAAACATTACTTCTTTGAACAAATCCTCTAAGGAGGTTGTTACTGTACTTGCATAATTTGTTTGGATGACATTGGAACCTTTGCACTCAAAAATAAAGTATTGCTCAAATTCAACTACCCCAGTTGTGCAAAAGACACAAGCTCTCCTCCCGTTCTTTTAGGCTATTTTGTCTACCCCTTTCACATTGAAGATGATATGAGCAAGTTAGTTCTTAATTGAACTATGGGTCTTTGCCATCCCAAGAATATTTGCCCCTATATAGAACTATTGTTGGCAATATTTAAAATTTTCTACCAAAAACATAATTGTTTTGTATGCCATTGACAATCCTATATCTGATAGGGAAAGGGCAACAAATAATTTCAACTACTTCAATTTGAACAGAATTACAAATCAATATATTATTTCTTGTTTCCTGTTACAATTTTAAATAAGAAAAGAAAATTTTATGAAACTTTCAAAACAAATGTATGTTAGTGATGGACAAAATACAAAAATGAAAAAAAATTAATTAAATTTGTGGGGATGCAATAAATCCGCTCTTACTGTTCTACCACTACTATCATCTATGCACTTTTATCAGTCAAAGATCTCAAAAAGGTCTGGATTCCCTAAACTAAAACTTCAGCCATAAAATACCCCAACACTTCAATTGTCTGCTAAAACAAAAGCAAACACCCTTCACTCCCTTCAATATTTCATATTTTAAATTAAAAAATACATAAAAATACTCATCTCCACAATGATAGAGGAAATGTGGTTAATTGGCCTGAAATTCCCCATTCATATTTACAAATGCATTTGGTATAAATGTTAAATTCTCAACAAAACGTACCAATGCAGGTGTGATATTACATATAATAGCAGTCTTTGCATTACCACCCAATGCAGGCTGCAAAATTCTTGTCAGTTTACTATCACGATATGGCACGTGTCCTCTGCAACAAATAAGAAAAGCAATAGTTAAGTGACCAGGATTTCAAATACAACAGATGATACATCTTTGCCTAGATTAGTTTCCTATTTTCAAGTCACTACAGCAGAAAATAAAGTAACAGCTATCTAATTACTTGTTTAGTTCTGTAAACTGATGTTAATTTTGTGATTGTATCAACTCTCAATGTTCTAAGAAGATTGATGATATTTTAGTTACCCCTGGATTTCCACACCTTCACTCAGCTTGTTGATAACTGTTCCAAGAGTCATCAGACTCTTATTTATGTGTGATCCTTCCTTCAAGCGTGCACCTTCAGCACCAGTTTTAGCAGCACGCTCTGAACCAGCTAAATCAACTAAATTCTGACATGAAATAACTTTATTTACAATATATTCTTATTCAATGAGAACAGTGAGAAAGCTAAGTTTACAAATGAGCATTTTGGAAATCTGAACTAATAAAAAAAATGATTCTAATGGAACATGTGCCATACTAGAACTGACACTCGAACTGCATCACATGATGTGTCTACAGAATCTTCTTCATTCTTATCCCTGCTTTCAATCACCTGGCATATGTATATCATAAAGAGAACAAACTACTGATAATTTCCACAAATCAAAAAACAGAAAATAGAACTGTGTTTTGAATGAATGAAAAGCATATTTGTTAACAATGCACAATCCAAATTCAAATAAATAAATGCTTACAAACAGCAGTAATAAAATTAGTTGTTCTGTCCTCGTAAACAGCACATCCATGAAACACACTCACCATACGAAAAATAGTATGAGACCTGCTGCTGTAAACATTCATGTTGGTCTCTCCAATATGACGATGAGCTGAAAATAGTGTCAAGTCTTAGTGTCCTCCATGCTATATTTAATTTCATCTTTACATTGTAAGTATAATAAAAGCAGTAATCAGATACCAAATGCCACATACATTCTCCGAAATCCATAAGTTGAAGAACCTGCTCTGGACTGGCAACAATTTCCTCCCTTAAGCCAGCTACAAAGATTCCACGCTATAGGAAATAAACAAGAGAATTAAACTGGCAACACCTTTAAATTGTTACACTTAAGATTGGTAATGCTTAACTTTATCCTGATACCTCCAAACTCTCATGTATTTGCAACTTTCTATGTTCAGGGGCAAGTAAGTCATTGATTTCCTCATTGTAGATTTCCATGTAAGACATACGTAGAAGAAACTCTCTATCCTCTGCCTGAGATTGGATACAAAGATATAAGTTCAGAGCATATGTTGCAAATATATTTTGTTGACTGAACTTTGCATCATGCAATGTTAATCCAATTCTAACTAGCATCAATTCAAGTAACTGTTAGAAGAAACTTTTGATAAAGACTGCCAGAGTCCATTAGTAGTAATCAGATATGAAGTTCAATTGCAAGCTAAGGTACAAACGTTTGAAAAAATAAGAGTTTGTTTAGATAGCAACATAGAATCAATTTTAATAAGTTGCTTTATACCAACAAGATTCCAACTAGTTGTTACTCTCGACCTATGTAATTGAATTTTTGAAGTATATGTATAGGGGATATCAAAATTGGCAGACGAGACTAGCAACAACAAAACGTCTATGTGAGATTTATTACTTTGTCAACTGGTTTAGAAACATCAGAATGGGGCTCTAGATTGATAATAGAAATCATCGAGGAATCCATGGCAAACAAATCTTGGCAGACCTATTAAACTAAAGAGTAATTCATGATTAAATATTTTGTTCCATGAGATTGAAGATTTTTTTGTGACTGACACTATACATACCCAATAAACAATTGGCAGATATAATTGTTAATGTTTTATAGCTGCAGGGGATATAATTGTTAATGTTGTATAGCTGCAGGGGAAATCATACCCAATAAACAATTGGCAGATATAATTGTTAATGTTTTATAGCTGCAGGAGAAATCATTTCTACCTGCGGGAGAAATCATTTCTACCTGCGATGGTTGTTTCTCTACTTGTGATGGTTGCTTATATGCTCGCTGGCTGAAAGATATCCTTCTTCAGTTATGTTAATTATTGAAGAGTCGTCCACGTCAATTGGAGTAACCGTTTGGAGAGGTGAAAAGTCTCCCGAGCCAAGAATGGACAGTTACGAATTTGAAGAGTCACACAGGTTCACATGAAGAGTCCAGCATTTGGAGTATGAAAAGCATTTGTAGAATCTTCTGAGTGATATACCAAGAGTCTCCCATGTGAAAGATAACACTTCTTGTTGTTATGGCAATCAATATATATATATATATATATATATATATATGTATGTATGTATGTATGTATGTGTGTGTGTGTGTGTGTGTGTGTGTGTGTGTGTGTATATATATATATCACGTATCTTCTACAGTGAGCATGATAGAGAACGGTGTGTGAACAGTTCATTGTATTGGGACTTTTCTTCAGAGCTGTGATATATCTCTGCGTATGTAGCATTCTGTGAGATGCTTAGAGCATTATATGTTTTTTTATTCAAACTCTGATCATAGCAGGTGTACTCGAACTGTGAAAAAGGCATTTATTGATTGACTGATAAGAGTTATCAATCATATGCTTTAGATCATTGTATTTTGTGTTGAGAATTTAATAAAGGATCATTTTTCCGGTGTGGCTGGGTTTTTCCCTCGAGTGGGAGGGTTTTCCCAGGGTAAATCTTTGTGTCTATTTGTTCTTGTGTTTTGTTTAAGATATCTGCTCTATGGTTTTGCCATTCTAGTTCAAAACTTTAACATGGTATCAGAGCAGATCTAAGTAAAGATCCCGAACCAGAATTATACAAGCAGCGTTTAGGCGGCAGAAGTGTATAGCAGACCTGATCTCAGTTATAGCAACCAATTTTCAAGAGATGTATCAAAGGTTGTGATGAATGCTCAATGATAATCAACCAACACTTAGCATTCCTCTCCCAACGGGTCATGGAGATCACCTTGGAGGGGACCTTTATAGTATTAATGTGGTGAAAGAGATCATGTTGTTGATAACAGGAAAAGATATGGAGATGAAAATCTGAAAGGACATTTCAAGAATAAGAAGATAAGTATTTTATGATTGTACCTTTGAATATTGATCATAAATTTTATGTGGATTAATTCATGTTATAACACTGGGAATAGTGAATCATGTATGCTTTTAGCATAAATCTGTAAATTTTCTCTTCAAGGTAGTGTGATTCTATAATCAAAGCAGTGAGAACGTTGCCCCTGCTGAGAGGGGGCCCCCATTTAGAGGGAGTCTGACTATCCATCACAAACAACCTTGGACGAGTAGGTTAGAAGGTTGATATCAGATTCAGAGGGAGTCTGACTTGGACAAAGAGTTCAAAAGGTTGATATCTGTCTCAGAGAGAGCCACATCATCATGAAGATTTGTTAATAAGTTCTTGTCTGCGAGGGAGAAGTTCGAGGTGCAATCCCTTGTTAATGAGTTCTTCTCTGTGAGGGAGAAGTTCAAGGAGCAATCCCTTGTTAATGAGTTATTCTCTATGAGGAAGAAATTCGAGGTACAATCCCTTGTTAAAGAGTTCTTCTCTATGAGGGAGAAGTTCAAGGTGCAATCCCTCATTAAATGCATTCTTCTTTGCAAAAGAAGTTTGAGGTGAAAGCCATTGTTCCAACCTCTGGGAGTAGCCATGGTGGATGTCATGTAAGAGAATTTATAACTTAGTTTTATGTTCTTTCACCCTCTGGGAGTAGCCATGGTGAATGTCATAATGAGATAACGATATCACGTTGAGAGAATCCGTGATAAAGTTTTGTTATTGACACATATGGGTGTAGCCATTGTGTTTGTCATGTTGAGAGACTCCATGACATGAAAATCTGCAATGATTTCTCCTTTGCTAAGAGGGAGTGTTAATGTTTTATAGCTGCACAAGAAATCATTTCTACCTGCGATGGTTGCTTCTATGCTCGCTAGCTGAAAGATTTCCTTCTTCAGTTATGTT
The DNA here is from genome assembly GCA_018584345.1 of Thuja plicata. Taxonomy (NCBI): domain Eukaryota; kingdom Viridiplantae; phylum Streptophyta; class Pinopsida; order Cupressales; family Cupressaceae; genus Thuja; species Thuja plicata. The sequence goes on from MU224396.1 coordinate 90,865, forward strand.
AATTATTGAAGAATCATCCGCGTCAAATGGAGAGTCACCGTTTGGAGAGGTGAAGAGTCTACCAAGCCAAGAATGGACAGTTACGAATTTGAAGAGTCACACGGGTTCACATGAAGAGTCCAGCATTTCGAATATGAAAAACATTTATAGAATCTTCCGAGTGATATACCAAGGGACTCCCGCATGAAAGATAACACTTCTTGTTGTTACGGCAATCAATCAATCAATCAATCAATATATATATATATATATATATATATATATATATATATATATATATATCTTCCTATTTGTTGTGTATCTTCTACAGCGAGCATGATAGAGGACGCTGTGTGAACTGTTCATTGTATTGGGACTTTACTTCAGAGATGTGATATATCTCTGCATATGTAGCATTTTGTGAGATGCTTAGAGCATTATATGTTTTTTTATTCAAATTGTGATCATAGCAAGTGTACTCAAACTGTGAAGAAGGCATTTATTGATTGACTGATAAGAGTTATCAATCATCTCAATCATATCCTTGAGATCATTGTATTTTGTGTTGAGCATATAATAAAGGATCATTTTTCAGGTGTGGCTAGGTTTATCACTTGAGTAGGAGTGTTTTCCAAAGGTAAATCTTTGTGTTTATTTGTTCTTGTGTTTTGTTTAAGATGTCTACTCTATGGTTTTGCTATTCGGGTTCAAAACTTTAACATGTTATTAGAGCGGGTCTAAGTAAAGATCCTGAATCAGAATTATAAAAGCAACGTTTTGGCGGGAGAAAGGTATAGCAGACCTGATCTCAGTTATAGCAGCCAGTTTTCAAGAGATGTATTAGAGGTTGTGATGAATGCTCAATGACCATCAACCAACACTTAGCGTTCCTCTCCCAACAGGTCATGGAGATCACCTTGGAGAGGACCTTTATACTATTAATATGATGAGAGAGATCATGTTGCTGATAGCAGGGAAAGATATGGAGATCAAAATCTGAAAGGACATTTCAACAATAAGGAGATAAGTATTTTATCATTGTACCTTTGAATATTGATCATAAATTTTATGTAGTTAATATTAATTCGTGCTATAACACTGGGAATAGTGAATCACGTATGCTTTTAGCATTGATCTGTATATTTCAATTCATGGTAGTGTGATTCTATGAATTATTATTAATCTCTCTTAATTGCAGGATGGATCAAGGAACTAAAGTATGGGGGATTAATTATCTGAAATTTCATGAGGAAGATTTTAAACATCCAGTTGGAATATTGATCATTTATGAAGACTTAGCCCGCAGTAATGAGTCTAAGTCGATAAAGACTTAGCCTTGGATGAAGAGTTTGTTTCAACAAGGAAGTTGAGAAAGACAATGATACTAAATAACGGAATCCCTATCATTGTGATCAACTACTTCTAAGAGGAGGATATGACAATTAGAGGGACCATGAGCAGCAGAGGGAGAGTGCCAAATCCTTTTGTTGAGGATCAACAAGATCGTGTAGTAGTGTGACTGCTAAAGCTCCTTGTTTGGTCAACATTGGAATCAGCTTTATTTTGTTATTATAATCAAAGCAACGAGAATGTTGCCCCTGCTAAGTGGGAGTCCTCATTTAGAGGGAGTCTGACTATCCATCACAAACAACCTTGGACGAGGAGGTCAGAAGGCTGATATTAGATTTAGAGGGAGTCGTACTTGGACAAAGAGTTCAAAAAGTTGATATCTTTCTCAGAGAGAGCAACATCATCTTGAGATTTGTTAATGAGTTCTTCTCTGTGAGGGATAAGTTCGAGGTGCAATCCCTTGTGAATGAGATCTATGTGAGAGAGAAGTTCGAGGTGCAATCCCTTGTGAATGAGATCTATGTGAGAGAGAAGTTCGAGGTGCAATCCCTTATTAATGATTCTTCTCCATGAGGGAGAAGTTTAAGGTGCAATCCCTTGTTAATGAGTTCTTCTCTGTGAGGGAGAAGTTTGAGGTACAATCCCTTGTTAATGAGTTCTTCTTTATAAGGGAGAAGTTCAAGATACAATCCCTTGTTAAATGCATTCTTTGCGAAAGAAGTTTGAGGTGAAAGTCTTTGTTCCACCCTCTGGGAGTAGCCATGGTGGATGTCGTGTAAGAGAATCCATAACTTAGTTTTTTGTTCTTTCACCCTCTGGGAGTAGCCATGGTGAATGTCATATTGAGATGGCAGTATCACGTTGAGAGAATCCATGATAAAGTGTTCTTGTTGACACATATGGGTGTAGTGATTGTGTTTGTAATGTTGAGAGACTCCATGACATGAAAATCTGCAAATGATTTCCCCTTTGCTAAGAGGGAATGTTAATGTTTTATAGCTGCACGAGAAATCATTTCTACCTGCGATGGTTGCCTCTATGCTCGTTGGCTGAAAGATATCCTTCTTCAGTTATGTTAATTATTGAAGAGTCATTCATGTCAAATGGAGAGTCGCCGTTGGGAGAGGTGAAGAGTCTCCCGACCCAAGAATGGACAGTTACGAATTTGAAGAGTCGCGCGGATTCACATGAAGAGTCTAGCATTTGGAATATGAAAAGCATTTGTAGAATCTTCCGAATGATATACCAAGAGTCTCCCACGTGAAAAATAACACTTATTGTTGTTACAGCAATCAATATATATATATATATATATATATATATATATATATATATATATATATATCTTCCTATCTGTCGTGTATCTTCAACATTGAGCATGATAGAGGACGGTGTGTGAACAGTTGATTGTATTGGGACTTTTCTTCAGAGCTGTGATATATCTCTATGTATGTAGCCCTCTATGAGATTTAGAGCACTATATGTTTTTTTATTCAAACTGTGATCATAGCAAGTGTACTCGAACTCTGAATAAGGCATTTATTGATTAACTGATAAGAGTAATCAATCATATGTTTGAGATCATTGTATTTTGTGTTGAGCATTTAATAAAGGATCATTTTTCAAGTGTGGCTAGGTTTATCCCTCAAGTAGGAGGATTTTCCCAAGGTAAATCTTTGTGTCTATTTGTTCTTGTGTTTTGTTTAACATAAATGCTCTATGGTTTTGCTATTCTGGTTCAAAACTTTAACAATAATGAGGACTTGGTCAATGTTCATCAATCAGTGTCAAGATCGCAAAAGCATAAATAACAAACAGATAGCAGAGAATCCAAAGGTCTTTGAGACAACTTACATGGCATGGAGAAAATATGTGTTGCTTAACACATAGACTAAGTCACACGAGAAGAGGGTGTTGTTAATAACAGTGTGGGTGCAATCATTTCAACCATGACATGTAAAATTCAGCAAGATTGTTCTGAATTGATATCTTGGTTTTATTAACAACTATAATCTTCTATTTCCAGATGCGCAGTGGAGACTTGAAAGGGTGAGTAAAAGCAAAGAGAAGAGAATGTTAAGATTTATCAGATTTAGAGGTTATAGTAATTTTAATTTTTCTATATAATATATTGATCACAAGGTCTATAATTTCTTCTTGAATATATATTAATAGCAATGTTATATGAATATATATTAATCTGCAGAATTCTTAATATCAATATTAATGAGGAGATGCTTCAATACAATGAGATTGTAGTACAGATCACAACTGTATATATAATGTTGTCGATATATACTTGATTCAACAATTCCAATGTGTGTGTGTGTGTGTGTGTGTGTGTGTGTGTGTGTGTGTGTGTTGCTGAGACTTGTATAGAACTTATTGATTTTGGTACCTACCAAGTCATTGGATCGAGTATATATATAAATGAGTGGAGACATGTCTCTACGTAAGACATGTATGTTCACCGACCACAAACTAATATTAATCAAAGTGTGTTTGTTGTTAATTACCATCGATATTAATATCGATTCATATTACAATTTGAACAAGGTCAATACTCATTATCGAGCCGTATTGATATCAATGCAACATTTAATCTATATGATATCGATATCATATTATGTTGTAATTGATAGCATAGTATGATATCGATATTCAATATCAATGCATGGCTAAAATAATATCAACAGTGTCCTTAGTATTAACAGCATGATTAACATTAATGGTGCGAACAAAATCAACAACATGATTAATATCATTAGCATGATTAATGATAGTTATATCAATTTCAATTTCAATCATGTATATATGTATATTTAATAATATACATGTACAATATTAAATATATGTATATATATACATGATAGTTATTAAACTATTTATGAATCATGTATTATGATAAATCAAAGCAAAATACAGAAGAAGGATAGAGATCAAATGCTCAAGGCCGATAGGCCACTTATGCATTTCATTTCATCGATAGGAATAATCCGATCGAAGCTACAATTCATTAACAGAGAAGTCATTTAGCAAGTTAGAAGGGAAACAGCGAAAAGAAGGATATAATGATAACAATGCAAAAAAAAACCCAAGCAATGATAGAAAGC
>MU224396.1:100062-142538 GCA_018584345.1 Thuja plicata
GAGGGGAAACTGAAGAGTCACAGCCATTGCTTTAAAAGAAGGATTGAAGGCTCATTTGCATATGCTTAGTTTATGATATGATATTTATCTCTTGGAGATATCAGGAAGCTTTCAGCTTTCGAATTCAACCTTCAAGATGGAAACCCTTTTGGCTCAGAGGAGGATAGGACGTAGCCCCAGTTCGTCTCCGGTGCGGATTCACATCAGAGTTCGCCTTTGTATTCACAGGTTCTTTTCTATTAATTGTTATTCTACTGCATATTGAGTTCAGATTTGGATTGTGACAAATCCCATTGTTATTTTATAATGCAACGATGTTGCTGAGGGTTTAATGAAATATGAAATGCTGGTTAATTACTGTTGAATTCCATAGTTTTATTGCATGAATGTTTTGTTTAAATCTGCATGAGATATATTTGGGGAAAATTTGGAAAAATGGCCGGTTAGGGTCATTACAAATGGCTTGAGAGACACTACAACATCTCCACTTGCCTAGGCAAATAATGACTAAAATGTTTCTTCTAGCCACATTGTGCGACAATGCAAATAATAAGTACAAGAATTCCCTCCAATAATTTAAAATATCAAAGATTCAAAGAAACAGAGGAAGATTAACATCTCTCATAGTTTCAGTACTTCAAGAATTATTGTGAGAAAATTAAAACAAATTAGATGTGCCATGTAATCAAAAACTTCTGGCTCCTGAGGTTATGCCAGAATGCGTTGAAGTTTTCAACAGTATATCAGTGCAAAATACATAAAGCATAGCAGACACTGACCAAGATATATTGCCCTGGCTCTTATTTAACAAGCATTATCTTACCCTAAAACTGTAAGAAGAATTTCTAGTTCAAGACTAATATCGATGTGGGCAACCAAGGATGGAGTAAAATATATTACCAAGATGAACACACAGCTATCATTACTATCAATAACCATGATTATAACTATTTGCCCTTTTCATGTTACATCTAAATCAAACGAGAGAAATGATGATACTTTAGCCTATTTATTTCTATTTTTCCTCAATCATATTACTTTTGTTAGTTTTTAATATTTTTGTGATTCTAGACCCAGTCAATTCAGCTTTACTATCATAAATAGAAGCTTGCTTCAGTTAAATTCCCATAAAATTAATTTAAAAAGATACCTCTTTGATGTTCCTAAAAACATCCTGGACAGCAAGAGGAATAACGCCAAGCTCAGCTGGGGAACCTCGCATTGTATGGGTTTTTCCACTACTAGTCTGTCCATAAGCAAACACTGTCCCTGTATAGAAAAAAAGAGCAACAATAACGTAAAAGCTTTATAAAGCATCTTATAGTCAAACAAACATCAATGTTACACATCCAACTTGAAATAAGAGGTAATCCCTTCCCACATAATGGCATAATAGAGGGTTGAACGAACAGCAATCAACCACTCAGATGATCAGAGTATAGAGCAGAAGCAAAATACACAGCTCGCAGTGGAAGTAATGACATTCTTCATTAATTCTCAGAAAATATATTAAATACGTTGAAAGTACATCAACAAACACACTATCTCCTATTTTTCTTTACAAAATTCTAGACATTCTTTCCCACATGCTGCAGTTACATAATCTCTTCCAATCTTCCCTGTTTGCCAACTTCACTCCTCGCTCTTCTCAAGACTTAAAACAGGTACAAATACCCAGCTACCGATTAAACAAGTCCAAAAGTCCCTATATTATATTAATATATTCAGAATTTACATATCCTTCTTGTTCACTGCTCATGAAAATTGAAAATAAAACAAATGCTACAAACCAAATTATCCACCTCACAACCATTGCAAGTAGAAGACATGTCAACTTCTTACCATTATAAGATTACATGTACAATCTGCTTAATCTTGCATTGTCTGCGCTCTCTTCACGTCACCTTAATCTTGCAGAAGACATAGTCGTCTTCCGACCATTAAAGAATGCATGTTCATCATTTTAGTTCAAAAGTATTTGATTAATCTTGCAGTGCCTACACTCTTCCTTTCGAAGTTTGTTGTGGTAGATTCCCAAGTACAAAACTCAATCCAAATGAAGTATCATATTGCCTTGTTGAAAGACCGACTGTTTCCCAACCATAACCAAGAATGAAGAAGCAAGATTCCTCAAGCTAGAAGCCATTATTGCCGAGTTATCTCAATCAATGCAGACTAAAACATGCCATGCAGAGACTCTAATGGAGAAAATAAGTTCATCGGACAGTAGGGTGATATACCACTCCATAGAGAAGGAAAATATCCAAGGCAAAACAAGTCAAGAACTGACATCCCAAGCTTTGAAGGAGATGGTGGTCGTCTAAAAATATGGCCAAGCAATTAGAGACATATTCAGTTTGTTTTTCTATGCTAAGTTGTGAATGCCATGTAATGATACCTGTTGGTTAAAATGTCTCTCAATATCCAGGAAAGCGAAATTGAAATCCGCTCAAGATTGTCGCCATTGTGCGAAAGATGGTCATGACTAGTCTTGTTCTGTGTCTAAGTTTTCTTGCATTTTTGTTATACATATTTCTGCTCCATGTATACATAGTTGGAAACAAAGGTGTACAAATTTTTGTTTTATGCTTATGGTGAAAGTTAAGATAGCATATATGTCCTCTTCCTTTGAGATCATCCCTAATTGTGAAGGTGTGATCCATAAATGGTTCTAGTTTTGTACACTGGCACTAATTTTGGACAGTGGTTGGCTTCTTTGGTACAGTTCTGTTGCAGCGCCCAAAGCAGCAGTCAAATAGGGTTAAATGTTGAATATTAGTATATGCAGATTGCTCTCGAGGTTCTATGCAATTTCAAGAAAGCAACATTGTGTTTGGAATACATAAGAGAAAGTTATGGCTCTGGGAAGGTTGCTGCAGAAACAACTTTTGACATTCCAGCTTCCCATCTTTACACGTCCCTCTTCTCTGATGATGTTTTTTTCAACTTCTGAATTTCTTGGGGGTCTATACACTATATGTGAGCGGTGCACTAATCAATGAGAGTTGTTTGAATCGTGTATTGAAGAATGCAAAAGGATAATTGACAACCATTGCCAATAGAGGTCCCTGGAAAAATAAAAAAACATGGAGGTTAGGTAGATCTTATGTGACCGCAAGACCAGACCCCGGGAAGAACCCAAGAGCCCTTGCGGAAGTTAGATTCCATTGAGACCCAAGTAGTGTCATAGTTTGATTGCCTATTATTTGTATCTTTTTTTAAGATATTCATAGCTCATGTATTGGGAGCATTTGTGACTGTAATGTAGCAGAAGACTGAAAGGTTGCAGATTTTTAAGTTGTAATAGGTCATGTGAGAGTGTGTCCAGATTCTTGCATCAGTCTAAGGGCTGACATCAAATGTGACTGAGACATCTGGTGGGTACACAAGTGAGGTGTCTCCCACTTTTGGTGGAGTTTTTATCCAAAAAGGGTTCCTACATGTTATATGCTTGTCTCCTTTTCTTAATGATTGTTTATGTTTTCTGAATCCTTGCTATAAACTTATTCTAATTAAAGAATTTTAGTCACTTATTGTTCTCAAATTCTAACTCTCTGAATTCCATAACTTGGTAACTAGACTACTAAGTATTCCTCCTTAACGGATCAATAGAGTAATAATATGGCCACACTTTTGGGTTTGGAAGGTAACAGCAATCTCACCGTATAAATGCATATTAAAAACATGCTCATTGAGGGTATTGCCAAAATTAGAGTTCCCTTTCTCGAGCATTGCTTATTATTGCCTTGAAATAACATTTCAAATTCTAAAAGGGAAATTGCATTTATATTTATAAATATAAAGTTTAAACTTAAAATAAAATAAGAGCTTTATTATAATATTCTAAAAATATATTAATAATATTATTTTGAATTTCCTCTATATTTCTCCTAATTTGCAGCTATTTCCATAAGTGGTTGTCCTTTAATTTCTGGTCAAGTTATGGGCTTTCAACCAATAACTTGATATGAGAAGTTAAAGGTTTTCCTCCTTAAATCTATTGATTTCTCCTTGGAGGATTTGCATCCTCTTTGGCTGTAATTATTTATTTGCAAGTCACTGCAGATTCCATTACAATTGATTGATGCCTCCTCTCATTGAAATGAACTCCCTTATATATCTTATTGCTTCATGGGACACAACCCTTCATACACCTTTTGACTCTAGTGGTTGCCCTAGAGCCAGAATTTGTGTTGGCTTGTGCAGCTCCCTTTGACTATAAATCCAAAACAATCAGAGATGATGACGGAAATGTGGTCATCAGTTTGGATCCAGAGACCATAGACAAAATTTTCAAAGTTCCAACTGCTCCAATATATTCAGATATCTCAAAGGAGAAAGCTTTGAAGAGGTGGAATGAGTGGAAACATGATTGTATTAGGTTCACGAATGAGAATTGCCTTATTAAAAAGAGGACTTGTCTATCTAGATGGTCTAAATTGATGTACAGAACTAATTCCATAGAAGAGGTCAATGATTTCATTACCCTTCTCAACAGGATCATGGGTTTGAGAGAATCCAATATTTTTGAAACTTGGATGTATAAATTCATCTCCCTCATTGTGAGATCCAAGCAACAAATCTTCTAGGGAGAAGTCATCAATGACGTCTTGTGTGAGCATCTGGTTTGGGTTCCTAATACTCTCACTTTTTACATGAACTCCAACTTGGTATGCATTGCAGCTTCTCTTAGATCCTTTTCTGGTATTTCCACTAAAGGTGACAGATCATTGGTTCCAATTTGGAAATGTTATGAGCAGTTACCTCTAAAGCCAAGCAGGGTACATTACAAGAGGGTACAAGATACATTCTACGGACACCACATGTGCCTCTTCGATAACACACTTCCGAAAAGAAGAGTGTCAGATGCAGCCTGGAAGAAGGTGAATGAAAATGGATGCTTGTTCCTGCAGTTTCCAACCTTTACCTACATGAGGGTTGGTTGCTTTGATGATGAGCCATACACACTTCCACGGTACCCTACAAACCGAATCATCTTGATGGAGCTTGCAAAGCAGCTCATAGCAGTTTGGGCCTATCAATCAAATCATCATAAAGCAACGGTTGGAAGATATGCATTGATAACCACACCCAAGACAAAGTGCATGGAAACAGAGCTGCGGGAGAATACACTCAAAAATTTTAAATCCAAGAAGCACTTTGACTATCAAGGATGAATGATAAGGTCAAAAGGAGTTTCATTCATGTTCATCGCCTCAAGGATATCTGGATCAACCTACATACAGAGGACGACATAAGGAGAATGGATTACAGCCTGTTGACTCTGAAGCAGATTATAGATTTTAATCTGACCCAGATTCCACAGGGTGTGAAGGATGATGAGTATATTCTTGATCTTGAATATCATGAGCGGCGGATTGAAAAGCTTCCCATCGTGCCCGTTCAACAATCACCTAAGGAAAGCATGTCTATCTTACAAAGGTTTCAGACTATTCTAGCCAATACCAATGCAAGGCTGAAAAGAAAGGCATAAAAACCATCAAAATTAAACCTGGTAAAGCTATTGATAATCCTGGCTCAATCGGGCATAAATCCGAGATCAGGGCCAAGGCGAAGGACGGTTCATCTTCATCAGCAGTGGTAGGGATACCAAAGCTCAAAATCAAAGGGGGCAAAGCCACATTCAGTAATCAAAAGAGGTGGTATTATAAACGAAGGATGTGGCAGTACACGAAAGAATACAAGTTGTAGCTAGTGAGGATGAATTGCAAAAAGATCCTCTTCCAAAAGTATCTCATGTTGTAAGTGTAGAGGTGATTCTTGTGATCCCTATAACGGTGTTAGTGCCTACTGAAATTCCAACATCTCCCCTTGACACCGATGTAGATTCATTTTCTACAGTTTGTGTTCCTCTAGTCAACTCATCCATAATGCCTATTTCCTCATCTATTATTGCGCCCATTTCTGAGGAGCAATAAGATTGTTTGGAGAAAGTATTTGAAGCATATTCTACATTTCACAATTTATCACAAGTCTCTATGACTCTTCTAGATACCTTTGCTGAAAACTTTGACCAGTTCATGGCAGAAGCTTCTCAAGGTACCTAGGCCCTTGTAGCTATTCAAACCGAAGCATCACCCATTGTGACAACTCTTATACAATCAGGATCAATGTCTGCAGTGGCCACCACCTCTCCTACTCAGGATGTTTCTTTCAACCTTCCTTGGCTCAGTGCAATTACTTTGAATAGGAAGAAGCAAGCAGTCCCCCATGATGAGTTAGATTACAAGCAACTTAAGAAGATCAAGCCTCCAACGAGTAAAAAGGAAAAGATAGTCTCCAAGGTGATGGTTGATCAAAGTAAGATTAAGTATGTTGAGATTGAAGAGCTTCTTGTAGACAAACCGCAAGATGAGTTACAAACATCTGACTAAAGGTTCACGAGAGTGGAATTGGGTAAGAAAACGTGGGTTGGATACCCAAAGGACACGCAAGATTCGGTAGCACTACTTTCTTAGAGCAATGATCGACTATGGGCTAAGAAAACCAGCTTAAGGAGGCAAATGCTTGATTGCTAGAAGTGATCCAAAAGACCACTAATTCATCACAGCAGTTTAATCCCATTGCTTCTTCCCTTCCAGATGAATCAATCAGGCAAGCTGAGAAGATTGGAGAAAAGGCCAAGGCAGTGGATGATTGGATTAATCAGTTAATGGCTTAAGGTACACAGTTGATCAGAGATGCTTTCCGAGGGTTGACTCATGCTAGAACAACTGCAGCCAAATTGAAAGAAGTCCTTACATCTTTCAATCAAGACCTAAAGGTCGTGGAGGACTTGGAAGTTTGGTACAAGTTTCCACAGATCGATTTACACGTGTTGTGTGAATAATGGAGTCATTTCCTCTCAGGAAATGTTTATTGAATATTAGGAGTTGATGCTGAATAAAGTCCAAGTGACTAAAGGGCTAATCACAGATTTGAAGCCAGCCATTGGCATTTGTGAGGAAAAAGAGCAGGTGATTAGCAAGGGTTTTGGAGAGTTGACATGCAGGTTAACAAGTGAGAGTAATGAGTTGATTCCAGAAGATGTTGCAATATCAGAGCTCATGAAAGTGATTCACCTAAAGCTTGGGGCAGATCACTTCACTCTCAGTTCCATGAACAAACTTACAAGCTTTAAATTTCCACTAGATCGTCTTCAGACCGGCCTTGAAGAAAGCAATAAGGCCATTTCCAGTTGTGCGGACACAATCATTAGAACGACTGTTGTTGCACGACATATAGGTGTGCCAAATCCTAGAGCAGTGCAAGAATCTATTCATAGATTAGAGGCTTTTGAGAATGGTCTCTGAAGAGAATCTAGAAGTGTCTCGGAGACATAACCTTTTTTGTTTTTGCTTTTTAGATAGTTGTTTTCTTGTTGACAGGTTAAATGTAATCAAAGGGCAAGTTGTAATTGTAGGTGACCTTTCACCTATAAAGCTTTTACATGTAATTGAATTGCAAGTGAAATACATTAGGACTTGTAGTTTGAATAAGTCAAAGTTAGTTGTAGAATAAGTCAAGTTTGTTAGGTGTCTCCCACCTTTTACTCTCAACTCCTCACCTATATAGAGGAGTGGGCTTCGTTGTAAAAATCATCTTTTGTTTATGCAAGTAGACTATTGTAAGAATTCTTGAGAAGTGAAAACTTTGAATTTCATTGTGCAAAAGTTTCAAAGTGAATAGAAAGAACAAGTTTACTCAAACTTTGTGTTGAAAGGCTTGTAGATTGGTTATGTATTCTTACGTATAGATAATTCAATATTTAATTCATTGAGTTGCATTATTTCTGCTATCATAATCTTTTGAGTAATTAATTTGTGTCTTTTGTAGACTTTGTGTTGCAATAGAGGCGGGTTAATATAACTTAGAGTGGCTTTTAGATACTAGTAGCTGAGTGACTTTGCGCCTCAGTTTTTAGTAAATTTATAGAATTTAGAAGGTATATGGTTAAAGACTTTGACCTTTATTGTGTACCTAAAATTGTTAACCTATCTCTCGGAGTAAGTGTAAAGGACTTTGGGTTTCTACAATTGTTCCACTAGGAAGAAAATTGGTATCCTCTTGGTTGCTCTTACGTCAACCAAAGGGCTATTGATATTATCGTAGAAACAAGTCTTTTTTGATATAATTTTAGTGTTGTTTGAAAGACATTCATGAATCATACCTAGACAAAAGGAATCGATTGTGAGAACCGCCCTTTCTTATAAGTATCAGTCAAGTCCATGTTGAAGCCACATTCGGTAAGGAAGGGAGTCTCACCTATTGCTGAGAGGAGAGAGTAATCTCACGTATCATTGTCTAAAATCATAGTTTTGTAAGTTGTGGTCACAGTGACTTGCAAACTTTTTAGCCAACACAACTGTCTCCACAAACCCTCGAGAGAAGAAGGCGAGAGAACAACATCATCAATAAAGAGGAAAATAGAAATCAAAACCTAGTGGAGATGGCAACCTTCCATCAAATGGGAGTGCTCTAGAAGAAATCCCTCCAACTCATCAATGTAAATACCAAATAAGCTAGGAGAAAGGGGGCGGCCTTACTTGACACCAATGGCACTCCTGATAAAGTCAGAGAATCTATGGGGGGTCTTAAGACGACCAAGGACCCTCTCATAAACTCTCGTAATGGCAGTCATAAGGATCTCAGAAATACCAATATCACGAAATCTCAAAAAAAGGGCGGTCCTAGGCACAGAGTCAAAAGCTTTGTGGAAATCCACAAAGCAGCAGTAGACCTTCCAAGAACGATGGTGGGCCTCCTTAATAATAGCTCTCAGAGTCAATATGATTTGTGGTCTAGTAACTTGGTCTAAAACCTACCTATCCGCAAGCACAAATATGGTGTTGGTCTAACTCTCTGGAAAGAGTAGCATGAAGAACTGTGGCATAGAGTTTGCAAAAACTATGACCAACCATAATGGTCCTGTAATTGTTGGGATCTCATGTTGGGCCCGCTTTGTGGATTAGGTGGATTATGTGGTGCGAGCAAGAAGTAGGAAATCCAATGTGAACTACATGATTGAATATGTCAGATAAATAGGAACCCAGGACAGCACTGTCATGCTTGAAGAACTCGGCCTGAAACCCCTCCTCATCAGCCGCTTTGTTGTTAATCAAGATTCTAATAGCTTCCATGATGTTTGTGCGGGTGAAAAGATGGAAATGAGGAGGTGAGGTGACATGGATGAGGGGTTGGTCAAGTATGTCACACAGCGCAGAAGTATGGGAAACCAGTGAGTTCTGGTTCAGATCGGTGGGAAGGGGGAGCAGCAGGGGAAAAGGGTGAGCCAAAAGGATTTGGGGAAATGAATGAGAGAGGCCCGAAGGGCTCTTCTGCGTTGGGAAACGAAGAGGTGTTTCTTGCGGCAAAGCAGATGGCAGTAGGAGGTTTTAAGCCATGCATATGAAGGGTGGTGATGGGTGAAGGCATTCTGCAGGGCATTGTGGTGGGTTTTGCAGTCCTCATCGTACCATTTGTTCATAGGACATGTGTTTTTCCGCCTAGGAGGTAACTAGGGGGTGGTCAAGAAGGGAAAGGACAAAAGAACAGCTTCCCAATGTAGGCAGAAAAACACTTGAGCTTGGTGGCAGCACACTCAAGAGAGAAAAAGAGGGAATCGAGGGGGACGAGTTGCCCAAGGTGATGGATAAAATGGTCACGGTCACCACAATCAAAGCAAAAGGAGGTACGGGGGGAGGGTCGGCTAGGCAGGTCGGGGGGGTGGNGAGGGGAAATGGTCTAAATGGAGAGACTAAGGAGAGCATGAACGGCCAGAGGGATAGGGGTGACAAAGAAGTGGCTAATGGAAGGAATGAAGGACCAGCTAAAAAGAGCATAATCCATTACACTCGACCCACCACAATGAGGTACGCAAGTAAAGAAGCGGGACCCCGAGAAGCAAGGTAACCCAAGGAAAACCAAATCAAAGGACTCGTAGAACTAAATACGGGGTCGGCCATACTTCATAACAGGTCCTGAAGCGTCATCAAAAGATCTTTGATGCCCCAAAACAACAAGATCAGTGTCCTTAATGCACATAGTGTCTGCTACTCGATCATGGAATGGGGGTAAGCTACCTGAGTTTGTCCATTAAAATCACCAAGAATAAGAACAACTCCGGCAAAAGAAAACTGAGAGATGTTATCATAAAGGTCAGTGTAAGGGTCGTCGTCGGGGCCATTATGTACCACATACGAAGAAGAGGCGGGAGGGAAGTAGCAAACCCCAATAAAGATCTCTCTGACGTAGGGGCATCCCAGCCAATCCGGACGAAACAAGAATCTAGCGAACTCATTTCAGAGGACAAAAGAAGTTTGCCCCTGAAAATGTTTGCTAACAAGGCATACAACACCCCTGGTCCCAAGGACCCCACTAGAGCACCGAGCCTCATGCCTATAAGTCGATAGCTAATGAAATTCCAAAATATCTGGAAGAGGACGGGCGGAGCTTTCATGAGTTTCTGTGAGGAATAGAAAGTCAAAAGAACCAAGAGTATCCTATAATAAGCCCGACGAAGACCAAACGGTCTCGTTACCATTCCAACAATTGACCTCTAGAGTTGTACCACTATCATTTTTATTGCCCACAACAGGTCGAGCCAATAAGTGTCATTTAGTGGCTACAGTGGTATTCTTGGGTTCCCACCCCAAGGGAAAGGAACCCCTTATAACTGCTTTCAAGTTCCTAATGACAACCCATTTTCCATCTTGTCTCGCTGCAGCAACAAGTTATCTGGCATGTTTCATGGGTAATGGGAAAAGCTTCCTTCGAGCCTTGAGAGCACGTAGCCTATAAGCAGCGAATAAAAAACAGAGGAAAAGTGTGGAATCACAGCCAACCCAAGCTCTGTCAAGGGTGATGTCATTGCTGTCAAGTTGCTCGCAGAGAAACCATGCAATACTCACAAATAATCCAAGTAATCCAACATCAAGACCAATGAATTAGCAATTACTTTGATAGCATTATGGCAACAAATTCAACAAGTCTCTCATTTACAAATGAAAAGGCCTTGGCCTTTTATAGTTGCACAATTACAATGAGTGGCGAGGATTGATTCAAGATCTAGGGCCAAGATTTAGCCAACACAGCCCTAATCCAACTAACAACTACAAGCATTAAATGCTTGACCAATTACAATAAAAGCACCACCTCATAGCAAATGAGAAAATAACAATGCTTTTGAGAGCCAATGAGAAAATAGGTTAGGTAGAAGTATTAGGTGAACTCCACATGTACACTTGACATGATCTGATTGATTGTGCTTCGAAATGTGCAACTAGAGTTTTCTAATTGGTTGAAGATGAGTGGGGGTCACCTCGGCGTGCTTATCCTATAAACTTGATAAATCCCTTGGCGATGAGGAAATATCTCTTGATACTCAACATTATCAAGCCTTCAATTGTGATGGCCCAAGTTGTTGCATCTTCGTGAATTTCTTCCATCTTTAGAAAATCTTCTCATGGTATTTGTTTGTTCTTGAAATCTTGTGATTTCTTGGTCTTGATCTTTTAAAAGTTTTATGTAATTGGATAATTCCACTTGATCTAATTGAACTTGGATTGCCGGAGAGAAATGAAGTTGATGATAATCTTCCTCCACTTGTAGCCTTGATTTTTCTATGCACAATTTGTTCTTCGAATTCCAGTTTGGTAATCTGGTCTTGAACCACCTTGTTTGAAGCTCTCAGCCTGATCTTCTTTGACAAAAGGCTGGCCATTTGTGAATTCTCGCTTCAAATCCTTGAAGTCTCAAGCTTAGATTCTTGGAGTGGAAGCCGCCTATGCTTGAATTCTTGCCATAGCCCCTTCTCATCCTCAAACTCTTCATCTTCAATTTCACCTTGCAAAATAAGGAAGAGACTTGCTTTAAAAGCTTGAATTCATACTTCTTCATATAATCAATCTTTCAAAGATAAGAAGTGAAATTAAACAATGAATTCAATGAACTTGAAACCAATCTCCATAAATTTTAACTATGAAAACTTTAAATTCCTCAACTCGGAATGCATTTCTAAGATGATATAATGATTTAGAAAGGACTTCCCAGATGCGAAGTCTATCAAAATATGCTCATAATCTTTGCCAAAGGCTAAGATCACCTATTAAGACTCCACACCCTTCTACCTACCACAAGAATTCTGAGTTTACACCTTCAGGTCTATAAAGAGTCGGTCCTTTTATATTTGATTTTTCTCCACAAACTTCTGATCTCTCGCCCTTATACTTGGTGGACTTCAATGTTTTGCAATCAAGGCATGATTCAAATATGTTTTGCCACTCTAAATCCTAATTTCGTACCAAGATGTTCTCTCATGTTGCATCTAATTGGCTAGTTTCTCGTTTTTTGAAAAATAGAAAGCATAAAATGCTCTTAGAGTTTGCACATGATGGACCCTTGAAAATAAGTACCAGTAGTGTAGTTCTCTTTTTTATATTTACACTTGTAAGAGTGCTATAAGTATTGGGCATGTGTCATTATATACTTAATACTTATTATGCTAGTCACGTGATAATATTCTTGGGGTCTATTTTTTTATTTTAAAAAAACAATTCATATTTGAGAGTCATGAGCTGCATTTTACTCTAGTCTATAAGAGCTCCGAATCAGCTATTGTAAATTTCTTCTATATTATCCTCTCTTCTGTAATAATTTGTTGTTTAGAATGAAGAAAAATAGAACAATATAGTAGCTAACAATACGATAGGCAGTTCTCCAAAGTTTCTTCTTCTAGATTCTCAGTTGTTGCATGAGAATAACTATTCTACATGGAAGACCAAACTCAAAGCTCAATTGAAAGACCTAACTACAACTCTAAACACAATTAGCAGCTCAAAGTCTGCATGATTGAATTTAAATACCCCACAGCACAATCACGAAAAAACAATTTCTAGAAAATGTCGTCACGTGATAAGTTGAATCAGCTCAAAGTTTGAAAACAGCTTGCCTCCGTAGTTGAACACAGTTTGATTTACATCTAAGCTCAAAGTCTTAGAGTGCTCAACAAATTGGTTGAGTTTTTGCATGGCCATAGATAAAAGATTACAATGAACACCCTTTCTTATTTATAGGTGGGGAGCTGAGAGAAAAGGTGGAAGAAGTCCAACTAACTAAGACTTATTCCACAACTAACTAACTGCAGTAGACTTATTCAACATTGCAAGTCCTATTGTATTTTGACTTGTAATGTGATTACATATAATTACAAGTTACAACTTTGCAAGTGATATGATCACCTACAATTACATCTTTTCATTTTACATGTAATTTGTCAAAATGAAATTACAAGTGTGTATTTAAAACTAATATAAGTGTCCAAAGACACGAATCTATTACATCATCCTTTGTCTAGTCTTCATGCTACCACAGGATGGTGTGTGCTTGGAAACATCAAATAACAATTAAAGTGATATATCAACATGGAGCTCTCCACCACTTTACTTGTGTGCATATCTATATATATAATTTCATGTGTATATATATTGTCCATGTGTACAAATATCTCTTTATTTTAAAAAAATTGGGTAACTGATGAGTATTTGCCTTACGTTGAGGGTTCCTCAGCGAGGCATTACATCTGATTCGGTGAACACACCTTGTGCCTGAACGTTTTTATCCTCGATGATTCTCGTGCCTCTGGCTACGAACTCCAAACTCATTCTCATGTTTGGGGTTGTATCAGTTCATCAGGAGGGAAGTTCTTTGCAATTGAAGTAGGAAACCCGAAATGTAAGGACATCTTCTTAAACCACTTGATATATTTGTGTTCTTTTCAATGCCTCTTCATCATTAAACGTCCCACCATGTCATTATTTTGAACAATGGTTATTTTTGTCTTCAAAGCATTCTATTTCCTTTGATGAAACAACGAACTTTTTGCTATTCACTATTATCAATATTCAAAACACTGCAATACACACTTCACATGACAGTATTTTGAATCGGGTTTTTAAAAAGGCATGGCACAAGTCATTATATATATGGAACTTGCATTTCGAGCTTCAAAGGCCGATTTGCAAGTCATTTAGTCATTAAAATTTTCAAAGTAAAAGACACTTATAGTCAAGTCTTAGAGACCTATTTACAAGTGAAATATCACTTTACTTGTAATAATAGACTTGCAACAACATTTATAAAACAAGAAATCACTTAAAAAGATCAACTCAACATTAAAACACTAAAACACCTAGTCAAATTGAATCTTGAGAGGATGATTGCAAATGCAAGTAATTCGGACTTGCATTTTTACTTGTAATAATGGTTACTTGCAATAGCAAGTCA
This sequence comes from Thuja plicata, assembly GCA_018584345.1. NCBI lineage: Eukaryota > Viridiplantae > Streptophyta > Pinopsida > Cupressales > Cupressaceae > Thuja > Thuja plicata. The sequence goes on from MU224396.1 coordinate 114,346, forward strand.
AAGTTCCATTTTTGCATGTGAAGGAGATAGATCACTTGTAATGTTGGGTCTTGAACCCTACATTGCAAGTGCAAGTTTTACTTGCACTTAGAAACACTTGTAATCACATGCTAGAGATTCGACATTGAAGAAAGACTTGCAATGCAACCTCCGAAACCCGATTTTGAAGAAAATGCCAACTTTTAGACACTAAAACTTGACAAAAATGCAGGTGAAGAACTTGGATTTGTCAATCAACGCCTAGGAGATGGAAATATTCTTTGAAAAGCATGTATAGGGCCTTAAAACATTAAAATTTGGTGGGTTATCCCTGATTTTTGCAAGTCAAAAATCAAGGACAACACATTGAAACCTCCTCATGGTAGCTCTCTTGGTGATGATACCACATATGACATCCGAGTTATTGGTGACATCACCTTACAGTTTGGCATACATCATTGCAGGCTTGCTAATGTTTTGAACATGCCAAGACTTACCAAAAATATTCTTTCTATTAATCAATTTCATGATCATAACCCTCAGATTGAATTTGATACAAATCAGGATAAAAAAATATATCTTATCAAAGATAAGTCTAAACATGCGAAGATTGTTTCAAGTGCTACTGAAATTGGTAAAATGTTCAGGCTTGATACAATTGCTAATAATCAAGCCTTGGTGACTAAGGATACTAATCTTGCTATGTTATGGCATCACCAATTTGGTCATTTGAACATTGATTAATTGCTTGCCCTGAGTAATAAAAGCATGGTCAAAGGGCTTCTCTAATTTGAGAATTTGAGAGCTTTTGTCATTCCCCCACCATGATGTAAAAGAAGTACTAGAGACTATGATGTCCCCATGTAAACAAGCAAACAATTATGTTGTCCAAAAGCTCCTTGTATTATCTTTATGAATGTTGTAGTTGTGAGTTTTAATTGACAAAGTTATTCTAAGGTTCTTCAAATATCGAATATTAATACGATGGATGTTTCTATTTAATACAAACCTTTATTGGCAAATATTATAAGTTGTGGGCTAAAGTTCATTTGACAGGAGCCTCTATATTTATCTGAAGACAACTATTGTTTATCCTTGGTAGATTAATAATAAATATATTATCAGAGTATTTGCATTCTTATGATAGTGACTGCTAATAATATTGGCAATACACAAGGATTTAGTGGAAGTAGACTAAATAAATCAGGCAAATACATATTTCAGACTTTGGAGGTTTAACATTGGCACCATTAAAGTGTTGGGAGCCTTTATACTTCATTAGAGGCTATTTAAGAATCAAGTTGCCATATAAATTGGCGTGAACTATTAAGGTTGATATTCATGTGTCGTAAATATTTATTTTTGACGGTTCTATCAGAGTTGGAGACTCCACCGCTAGCAACTTCATTCCAAAGATATCGTGAGGAGGATTGGTCAAGGACATGCAATTTGGTTAAAATCGATTAATGATTAGCAATGATTAAGAAATAGTGGACAACAATTATGCTAAGTATCCATTGTGTTAATCAATATCGTCTTGAGCATTACCGATGAGAATATGTCATGAAGAGGCGCAAACAGATTGTTATGAAGAGACAAGGACATGTCTCTTGATGGCATCACATCGATATGAAAGGTATAAGAACAAAATCGATCTCTCACAATCACTCATCGAAGGAGGAATATAGAATGGATTTGGGTAATCGAAAGGATCAAAAATTATTATTTATTCATGAATGGAAGGATTGGAGAGTATAAATACATGTGCTACTCATCACAAGGAAGAGATCATTATATAAGTAACGGCATATGGGTGTGTTGTAGTTTATCTATTAATCACATATTGATTTATAGAATATTATATCTGAATTCTATTTTAGGCAAGGGACCCATATATGGTCTTATATATATTTGTGTGTGTTATAAAAATAGTGAGATCAGAAAATATATATATCAGTTGTATTGTACTTAAACATATAGATTCATAACTATTCATAATCCATCTAAAGTTAGTGCACTCATAGCCTATTCCTTAATCACTCGCTATAGTTCCTTAAGAGGATAGGTTGGTATTGTGTAGGGAGAGGTGGAGTGAATCCTCACAAAGTAGGTGAATACCAAGATGGGATGATAGGGACAGGGTCCTCAAGACTTGAGGGAGCCTGCTTGAAGATTGGTGTCAAGTACCCTACGACAAGTAAATCCCCGTCCTCCTTAAGGTTGATGTTTACGAGAGAAGTAAAGAATTGGGCCTTAAGCATCTTAACTTTCAAATGTATTATGAATCATTAATCTGATTTAAATGCAAACTAATGTATGTTAATCATTGAGACTTGACAAGCTTCTTAGTAGGGAGTATTACAACTAAGTTAAATTCACATTTCCAAGCGCAGTCCAAACTCTAGTTGGTAATATTAGGGTAAATCAAGTAAAGTCCCAATAGGAGACATTGCATATTTGTTCCAGTTGTATCGTTTGAAAGCAACATCAGGCAGCCTTCCATCCTAGTCAACATTGTGCAAGCCAACCTTTGCAGCTGGTGCATACCGATCTGTGGGGCCCCGTGGCCCCTAGTCATAATGTATATCATTCTCGTAGTTTCAGCTTTTTGTTGATTATCACACAAGGAAAATGTGGGTATATTGTTTGCAACATCAAGATGAAGCTTTTGCATACTTCAAAGAGTTTTGCACTTTTGTCGAAAAAAGATATGAATCATTGTATTCGTGTCCTCTGCCTCAAATCGAGGGGGGTAATACACCAGCACATAATTCTCCACGTACTTGAAGGAAAATGGAATTCAACGTCAATTGGCTGCAACATACATGCCATAGCAAAATGGAGTTGCTAAACGAAGACATCATATCATCATGGAGATGATCTGAACTCTGAAGTATGTTGAAGGATTCTCAACTAGGACATGCATATTGGGCTGAAGTTGTACATACAACAGTTTATCTTCTAAATCGTGCACCAACCAAAGCTCTAAATGGAATCACACTAGAAGAAGCTTGGATAAGGGTATAGCCATCTATCTCTAATCTTTGTGTATTTGGATACACTACCTATATGTACATTCCTAAACAAAAAAGGAAGAAGCTTGTTGAAAAATCAATACAATGCATTCTTCTTGAATATAATAATAATCTAAGGTATATCGCTTTATGGATCCTAACACAAAGAAGATATACATTAGTAGAGATGTAAGTTTTGATGAGAAGAGTGAGTCAAGTTCTCCCACATCGTCACCTACTTCAAATATTGCTCATGTATTCAACGTGGATGGGAAAAATCATGGAAACATTGATAGTCAATCAACACCCACAAATGTCACAAAACCTTCACCAAAGTGGTATACTAGTACCATTCGTGATGTAAAGCTAGATGGAGTTCCAAACACTTCCGCTTTAGGTCCAAGGACTCGCAGCATGACTCGAAGATAAATCTAGCCTTGATGACTTCAGTTGATGATAATATTGAACCATCTACTGTTCAGGAAGCACTAGAATCAAAGTATTGGAAAGAGGCTATGGATGTAGAGTATCAATTTTTGATGAAAAACAACACTTGGGAACTTGTAGATATACCACCTGGTGAGAAAGCAATTGGACATAAATAGATATTGAAAACTAAGTATAGAGCGAATGGTAGTGTACATAAATATAAGGCTAGACACGTAGCCAAGGGATATACCCAAAAAAGTGATAGAATATGGGAAAACATTTGCTCCCACTGCAAAAATTAAAACCATTAGAATGATTTTTGCTTTAGTTGTTTAATTTGGTTGGAAACTACACCAAATGGATGTAAAAAGTGCATTGCTCAATGGAGAACTCAAGGAAGAGGTCTATATGACCCAACTAGAGGGATACACACCTAGTAAAGAAGAAAAGGTACGCAAACATGTTAAGTCCCTATATGGTCTCAAACAAGCTCCATGAGCTTGGTATACTGACATTCTAAGAAACATGTTGGTTCTTACTCTGACAAACACCGAATTGCTTTACTTTTCAACTGTTTGACATTTTGTCAAACACTTTGCAAGCAAGCTCTATCTTGTTGTCTTTTATTTTCAGATTGTTTTTGCTTACTTGGAATGGTTTCAAATGAAGTTTAAATGCTTGCAAATGATTACTAAGATATCTAGACAAAGAACTAAAAGGCAAATGCAATCATTTCTGCCTTTTTGAATGCATACATATGATTTCTACATGTAAAATGTGCACCTACAGCCAATGGACATTTTCACAAACACTTGGCATGAATCCTTTCAATTCCCGAACTATATAAAATGAATCATTTTGCAATTTATGGAGACTTTAAACTATCAAGCAAATAATATAAAAACCTAGTAAGCACGGGCTGTGTTATTTCTTCAACATTCATAGAATTGTCTCCATACAAATAACAATCCCTTCCAAAGCACACAGCTAAAGATATTAGAGGCCCCAAATGCCAAACAAATTCCCTTTATTGCTCACATCACTTCTTGAAGCCCTCGTGGAAACACTTAATAACCTGTGGCTGGTATAATTCAACTATGGCTACTAATTGGAATGCTAATCTCACCCACTATGAGCCACATCTCCTAATGTTGGGTATTTATTATCAATAATCTGTTGGTGTTGATAAACAACACAAATCTGAAGTAATTCCACACCAATCTCATCCAAGAAAGCTCAATGATGACTCATAGTTGAAATCGTTCTAATTGCACAATTCATTAGGCATTTCACCAACTCACTATGCTGAAATAATTTGGAAGAATTCACAATTCTTCAAGCTCGAAATCTGAAATCCTTGTTTCAATTTCTTCTCCACACAAACAAAGCAAATGCACAAGTCATGAATCAATTTTGATTTCTCTGTAAGGCTCTTTTATAATATTTCACCATGAATCTTCATTAGCAAGGCTCTTTAATGATTTTGATATTTGCTTTTATAATAATGAGTTGACTTTATAATATATCATTAATAAAGCACACTTTGAATCAATGAGTATTAATTACTCATTACCCTCAACATGGCCCCCACTTTATAATATAACTTAAATAATTAACATCATATTAAAGGCCATTAAAATATTAATATCTCATTAAATACTCATTATTTTGACGATTCCTCTGAACCAGGGAGTCAACCACTGCATCCTCTATCTGTATGACTGCCTTTCTAAAAATAGAAAGGGCCCTTCTCGATCAACTTTTGAATTACTATAAATAGTAAGTATATGAAACTGAGCCCAAACGAAGTCCAATCGAAGCCAAACGAAGACGAAACTGGAACATACTGAATTCTGGAGACGACAAGAACCTCCATTAACCAAGCCTTTGCCTCAGAAGACCCTCTATCCACAATAATTACGAGGGTCACAATAATAGGCTAATCCCTCCAACTCTGATGCTCGTGAAAAAGGGAACATTACAGTTGCCCTCCCTTACATTGCTTGTCCCCAAGCAATCATGACTGCAAAGAAACTCCACTACACTGGAAGTCAAAAGGAAGACTGTGATATACGCCAAACAATAACAACATTGTTGAAGCACCAGCATAACCACCACTGCACAAAGATGGACAACAAACCAACTATCCAATCCCTGCGCCCTGCAACTATGCATCTGAAACCAATAATGTACATGAGAATCATAAATGAACCTACAAATGATCCACACCACGCACACACTACAATACACCCCGGTGAACTCAGACTGGAATCCTGAAGCACATAAAGGATCCCACCTCACACTGAAGTGTGTACAACCACATATACCTAGATCCCAAATCCATAATAGAAGCATGTCAAGAAGAACACTCCCACACTTTTGTTGCTCAACACTGGTCCCAACCTCACCATACTAGAAGTCTAAGTTGAAGTTACAGGGAACAAAATGTTTCAAATGTTTTGTTCCTAAAAATAGGGTGTTTCAGACGTTCTGTTCCGGGTACATTTGATTGAGATTTTCCGGGATCCTCCAACTGTTTTCGATCTACATGAAAAAGATCCGACAGCTTTGAAGCTTGTTCCAGCACACAGAGAAATGGAGAAAAGGTTGGGTAAAAGGGGTTTGCCTTGGTCAAACCCCTCTTAAGGAATCAACCTTGAAAATGGCATGAAATTGCATAAAAGGAGAGTATGCAAAAAGGTAATGGACGGATGTAGAAATTGCTCATACCCATGAAGATGCTTGAATGTGCGTGTAATCAAGGAGTTGACCTTGGAATGTAGAATGGAATCAAGGATGCCTTCACAAATGCATGGATCTATGAATGCCACTCCTAGATCTTCAATGTAGATATGCTTGATAATCGCTTGCAATGAAGGAGAGATGAATGCAAATGAAAGAAAAGATCTTCTTGCTTGATTGAGAATTCCTCTACTTAGCGATCATGGGAGAGAAACTTGCTTCAATTGGAGAAGATTGACTTCGAATTGACTTGAATTGGAGAAACTAGATCTTGGATGCTTGCCTTCAAATGTTGAATCCAATTGCTCAATTGGTCTTGATTGCTTGTAAATGCTTCATGCAAACTTGATTACATAATAATGGATGTCAAAATGAGGAGAGATAGGGTGTTTATATACTTCTTCTTTCATTTCGGGATTCAAAAATAAGCCAAGGTTGACCACAAGATCTAATTTCCCACTAATAGTCCTACATAGGGCTACAAACCAAATTTGGGCCAAAAAGTGCAGTAACGGAACATTTGAAATGTTGTGTTCCTAGGGGAATTAACCCAAATTCAAATTGTGTGTCGGGATGGTGGAAAAGATGTGGCAAAAGGTTAATTAGGTTGCTAGGATCAAGCATAACGGACACCAAATCTTGAAATCATAAAAATGGGGCCTAATAGAGCATCCAATTATGGGTGCTAACTTTTTAGGATAGTACAGCCATGCTCTCTCAACTGGGTGTGCTAGTTGTTTGTCATAAACCAATATCCTCTACTTAACCCAAGTACTATAAAAATTATGCTTATTCATATATATAGCATTAGAATTTGGCTTAGAAAAAAGAGTAAGAAATATTTGCTTGATCATGGTGAATGAAACCATACACTATCATGATCCTCTGCCCTCTCATTTCATTTCTACCAAAGATCCTAGGCCATGAATACAAAATCTCAATTGCCATTGTTGAAATCTAGAATGTTAGAAAAAATTTGCATCCTTCATCACGATGAATTATGGGAGTGTTGTGAAAATTAAGATCCCACTCCTTTGTGCAATGCCAATTTTGTATTAGGGTAAAAGGATCTAGGTGTCCTTTACTACAAGTTATATCTTTTGCTTTTTCTCCATGCTTAGAGTACTTTCTATGATAATAAAAATTTTGAAAGGATACAACGAAAAGCAAATTCACACTATCATCTAGTTCATGCTTTGAATTGTACTTGTAGGAATGACTAGTGTTGTCCTCAATTTTGTCTTCACGAAATTGGACAAACCTACAAAAACTTTATCGCGATTCCGATTAAAATGACATGGCTTTAAGCTCTAAGTATTTTTCGTAAATAAATTAAGCCATTTATTTAAATAAATATATTGCATAATATAATATATGTAAATAGTCGTACAATGATGTTTTAATTTTGAAACACTTATCATTGTAAAATTATTTATATGTAAGATATTATTTAAAAATCTCATTTTTAATAAGGCGGAATTTTTGTTTTATATCACATGTTATATGTAATACGCAATGTTAAGCTATTTAAAAAAACGATGACCCTAAGTTTATCGGGCCTCTTTTTCTTCATCTTTTCATCGTGTATTGCATATGATATGTGTTTTAATGTGTAAGACATTAAAAACTCCTCATTACTTGTGAGCGGACATTTTGTCTTGGCATGCATATTCGACTAAATAAAAAAAAAATCAAATGCAAATACAAAGTCAAAGCTCTAACTTGAAGCCCGCGTTTGAAGTGTAGGCGTCCATGCTCAGCCCACGACTAGAGTTTTTCTCGTGATTTACATGCTTGATATTTGTCATTTGTCTATTGGAAACGTTCAGAACTGGAGATGCATTCATGGTTGAAGACATTGTTTTGCATTTGATTTGTCTTTCTTCCAAAGCTTTTTATACCCGTGCGGGAGATTCTTCATTGTTCACAGTGTTTTCTTTCATACCACCTTCCATATTTCTCTGCATTCTTCCATCTGGTGGTCGTTTTTAGTAAAAAACGTGATTATCTTTACCCATTCTATCATGGAATCAGCTTTATGATGATCGTTTTTACTATGATGAAACGTGACTGAATCTACTCCAGTTTATAGTCGTTTTTGTTTGTTTATGGATCGTTTTGTTTATATGGCAGTTTTTTTAATCATATATGTAGTCGTATGTGCACTTCTAGTGACCATGGTGATCCAGAACGTGATTGTTTTTACCATTACTTGCGTCGTTTTTGCTTTAAAACGTGGTTATTGTATATTATAATGGAAGTTTTTGCTAAAATGTTCCATTCTTAGCTGCGCCTAGGGTTTTACTTTGTGCCATTTTGTTAAAAACGGGATTTCTAAATTCGTTTTTATGCATTCTTGAAGTCAGATTCAAGGGTTTTTTTCTGCTCTTTAAACATTGGCAATCATACTTAAAGTTCCCAGTGTGCAGCTTAAACATTTTTACCCCAAGTGATTTCAGATCTTGAAACCATATCACAAGTTGCTAAACTTCCAATATCTGACTGCATATCCAAGAAAAGAAAGCAGTATTCAAGAATGAATAAAGCATGACAGAGGAGCAAGATTTTGTCATAAATAGCGGTAATAAACAAAGGATATTTGCCGGTTGTGAATAATAGAAAACTATGGCAGGGGTAATTCAAGTTTTATGTTCCATAGACACCAAAAAGCGATGCATCAACACAAGTTTGTAGTAGTCCAGAAATGCATAAAGGCTGAGTTACAATGCAATTCAATAAATACCAAAGGCTCACTAGTCTAGTTGATAAGAGTCTTGCCAATAGTAGTGAGTTGTGAATGAAAGAAAAAATATAGTAGTAAAATGTCTGATGCACAACATGAAAGATTGACAGTGATAAGGACCACATTCTAGTAATGATTTGGAAGGCAAATCGAATGTCAAAGTAAAAATTATAAAGGCAGATATCAAAGGTGTCAATGGATGAGTCTCAGAGGTTACAGAGGAGAGGTAATTGTAGTCTTTTATTAAAAAGACAGCTGCGAAGGATATATGCCAAGTTGTGCACAGTAGAAAATTATAACAGTATGTTCATTTTTGAGCATTTGGGGAACATGGAAATCTATTTTGAAAAAATGGATTATTGAAGCATGTACAAATCAATGTTTAAAGGATGACAAAGGTGTGGATGCATTCATGAATCATAGTTATGTCTTTGATCATCAGCAATCATATAGAAACTACAGTCATCAAAATTTATCTTCAAGTTTTGGAGACTTTTATCCAAAACCTCACTACCTTGGGACATTTTCTTTAGAGGATGTTTATTCATTGTTAGAATGTGATGAGATGCAGGTTGCTCTTCGAAGTTTAAAGATCACGAAGCCTTCAAATATCTGTGTTGGTGTTTCTACTTTTCTAGCTCACCACCTTAGACATGCAAAGAAAACTTCCCCTCACTTGCGAGCTGCAATGCGTATAATTCTTCCCCTCAAGTGCTGCAATTTTGTATTGCAAGTAGAAGATGATATGAAAGTTCTTCCCCAAAAGTTGTGGTTGATCTTCCCAAATTTTGATGCAATCCTGGATGCATTGAAAATTACTTGAAATCGGGTTTCTAAGACCTGATTATACGTACAAGTACTTCCCCGGTATATGTGAAAAGCTATAAGTTCTTCCCCAAAAAGAGCAAGGTTTTTTGCCTATATGTAATGCAAGTAAAAAGCCCATCGTCAAGTCTTTTCTACACACTTTATGGCGTTATCCTAAAGGCTGCAAATGGACTATAAAAACACATATGCAGGCAGCAATTACTTTCCAAATGACGTGTAATGGGACATAAAAACCCCACTTACAAGAGAAAAGTCTCTCATTTGTATCTATATGCTTATACATCTCACTGCCATGCTAATGCTTGCTTTCTATCCACCTTCAGTTGGGACTAGAAAACTTGTTCTTAATGTGAGATATTTCAAAAAAAAATGAATGAAAAGGTGCTAAGTGCTGCCACATATGCAAGATGCAACAAAAAGCCCACCTTTTCATATTCTCAATGATGAAAAGACAAGTGTGAGACTTCCAATATGGTAAGTAGCCAAAAGCCCACTTTTCACTTTCATCTTCATATACATTTGATTCCAAAAAACCCACCTTGCATATTGAACATTTGCTCATGCATATATGCGTCAATGTATTCATTTTATCAAACCCAAAGCTTGTTGTCCGCATACGTGCAATGCCTCCAAAATACTAAATTCTTCTTATGTGCATTATGGATTGAAAAACACACCTCTTTCATAGTGTTCATACTTACATATCAAAGAAGAAGTCCAGCTTTCATCTTCGTATGCAAACCAACCAAAAAAGCCCACCTTTTTGTGTTCTTTTATGAGATGTATGTTCTTCCCCTCAAACAAATGAAGATTTGTATTGCAAGAAGCGAAGTACTTCCCATATGGTTTCAAAGAAAAAGGAGATCTTCCTCAAACATGTGATTAAGTTTCAAAGTCTTGATTACAAATTCCAAGGTTGCAGAAGCATATGAAGCAAGAACAACCATATGATGAAGCTAGACAAGGAGGTGGAAAGTGTTAAATAATGAGCGCATAGAATGCTTTCAAGACTGAAACAGAGACATGAAGATGCTTCCCAGTGATCACCATTATGATGCAGATTCAATATGTAGGCTCATTTTCCGGTTCGAGATGCTTTCACCAAACCAGAACAAATCAATCATCGGGCATCCTGTAGCAGCATAAAGACCGACAGAGAATGATGCAAATAGATGTCGTGTCTTGTCAGAAAACTTTGAGTTTCATTATGCATTTTGTAAAAGTGTAGAATCTTTGACAGATTACACAACAATATGTAGAGTAGTCTCATGTAATCATGTTGCAAGAACATTAGGTCCTGCAGCATTGAATAAGTCAAAGTTAGTTAGTTAGTTAGTTAGTTAGTTAGATAGAGATAAGGATTGAATAAATCAAAGTGGTTAAGGGTTTCCCCTTTCTTCTCCACTTTCCTCTCTCCTCTTTTCCTATATAGAGGAGGGAGCTCATTGTAAATATCATTTTTTGTTGTGTGCAAGTAAACTATAGGCAAAACTCTTGAGTTCTGAAGACTTTGTGTTTCATTGTTAAAAAGTTAAGCATTTGAATAAAGGAATAGAGATTAACAGACTTTGAGTTGTTGTCTTGAACATTAATGGATGTATTCTTATGTTGCATTCATTGATCCTTGTTCAGATTAAATAGTTTTCTTGTTTATATCATCGGAGCACCTTTAATCCAAGTTTTCTGAAGACTTCGTGCTTCAGGAGATCGGGGTTACTATAAAAAGTAGTGGCTGCAATATTCCAAGGACTGAAGACTTTGGGCTTCAGTATTGGGAGTTAGATAGATAGAGTACTTATTTGAAGTGAGGACAAGAGACTTTGAGCTCTTGTATCATTTCATCTTTAGATAAATTCACTGTTGTCTCAGTTGATTGTTCTAAAGTCAATCTCTGAGCCACCGGTATTACTGTTGCAAGGGGAACTGTATGTGTTACAGTTCAGTTCTACTTGAAACCACTTGCGGTAAGAAGGGAGTCTCCCCTATTGCTGAGAGGAGAGAGTAATCTCACACACTGCTGCCTAAAATACACATTTTGCAAGTTGTAGTCTTAGTGACTTGCAAAATATTTAGCCAACAACTAGAATGGTTCTCTTCATCAAGCTTCAAATACCTCAAGGTAACTATCTCCATTCGTTCTTCAAGAGTGATAAAATGACAACTTGGTGAATGCAACCATTGTCCTAATGTGTTCATGTTAGTCTCTCCTATATATGTCATGTGCAAACCAAAAATGTCCTCATGATTACGAATTAACCCATCAATAAACTCATAGGAACAAGGGAGTACAAATGTTTCATGCTCAACCTCCATGTAGTCAATGTGTATCATTATGGAGTTTTCTTGATAATCTTGCCATTCCTCCTCATGGTGGTCAATTTTAGGCAAATCATTCCTCACAATAGCACAATCAATAGTTTGAAAATCATCATTATGTGGTCCAATCATTTCCATTCCTTGCAAATCATTTTTACGTGGATCAATTGCTTCCATATCTAAAAATTGGATTGATGTTTCTTGGACATCCTTTACAATCATTGACACTCTTGGACACACAATATAGGCTCTTCTTGTTATTTGGCTTTAGATACTTCATTTGACTATGGTTCTAACTTCTGCTATGTTGTAATTAATGATTCTCTTGGATGTTGCCACTCGATCGCCTCCTTGGCCATTTTTTCTTATGTATTCATATAGAACTCTTTTTTTGGGAAGCTGGTACCTGAGTGCCTCCAAGTACTCATCAAAGGGAACACAAGCTTTTGCATGATCTAACAAACTTTTGTATTGATTACAAATTTTAGAGGCCTTAATTTTGTGTAATAATTCTTGTATAAGATCCATTTTTTCTTCCTTTTCTAGACCTCCAAGCATTTTTTATTAGAATGGAGCCAAAATTATAGTTTTCCCTATAGGTTAGCAAGATCAAAGCTTTGAAACCATTTGTAATGTTCCTTTCCATAACACTGCTTATTTTTGCCTCAAAATAATATTTCAAATTCTCAAGTGGGGCAGCGGTTGAAACACTTTGTTGGTGAGGCTGCCACCAAGGTTCAAACCCTACTGGGCCATTGTCCTCGCACACTTTATGCCTATGCTGGGTCGTTGAGCTCACAGGTTTGACTTTGTGAAGTGTTTGGCTGGTTGTTGTTTACCAATCAAAAAAATATATCTATTTCAAATTCTCAAAGGGCGATTGCATTTATATTTATAAATATAATTTAAATAAAAATAATGAATTTTATTATAATATTCAAATAATTATAATCATAATCTTATTTTGAATTTATCCTAATTTGTAACTATTTCCTTAAATGGTTGTCCTTTAATATCTGGTGATGTTATGTCAAGGGCTTTCATATAAATATCTTGATATGAGAAGTCAAGGGTTTTCATCCTTAAATCTCTTTATTTTTCCGTGGAGGAGTTGCATCCTCTTTGGTTGTAATTATTTGTGTGCAAGTCACTTCATATTTCATTACAATTGATTGATGCCTCCTCCTATTAAAATGATCTCTCTTATATATTTCATTACTTCATGGGCCACAACCGTTATTCACCTTTTGACTCTTGATAAACTATAATTTTAATTTTAATGTATTCATTCTTTAAATCCAACTGCAGATATCTTTAGTTTAGGTGGCATTTTTAAATTCCTTTAATTACCTTCCTTGTGACTATTTTATGGATTAGTGAATTACCTTCTTGTATTGGTTGAATGACTTATAAATCCATGTTTTGATTTGCTAAGCAAATTTGTAAAATGGCTTTTTTGAAAATGAAACATTACAGCCCACAACAAAGGCCTCAAGTTGAGTTGGGAAATAAACCCAATCTATCACAGAGCAAATGCTCTAATCAAGCAATTTAGAATGTTCAAGATCCAACATGAACATAAGTTTGTCATCAAGGTTCTAAATGGTCTAGTAAATGACATTATGAAACGCCTATCAATGGCAAAACAACCCATTACATTCCACTGTCCACATACATTACCAATGAAAATCCAATAATTCCACATTATGACACTCATAAAAGACACCCAAGTGAACATGAACATAGGTGTGTAATACTTTTGGTCTCTTTGGTAGGGACATGCTACAATTTTCATCTTTCAACATCCCTACAATTCAATAAAGTCAAATCTTAGATTCACTGAAATCACCTCCAAGTTACTCTAATGCTCAACCAAGTTTATTTATCAATGGAATTTAATGATAAAAGTCTATATAGCAATCTTTTACCATTCATTGTCCTTGCAATCGTAAAATATATCAGCATGCTATGGTCATGCTTCAATCAATCAATAGTTGGCAAAGCCATAATTAATTAGCTAGCAACACATAAGCATAAAAGCCCCACATTATTAAGGGTGGCACTAGACTTGGAACTGCCTTGTCTATTCTATGATTGAGTAGGAGTCCAAAGTTCCTATGATCATACATCATCTGCCATGGAAACCAAAATAGCTCTTCGTCCTAGAGCTCAAATCCAAACTTCTTATATTTCCTAAGAAGACAAATCATTCAATCAACCAGCTATTCATCCATGAGTTGGCACAATGTAGATTGCAGCAAGGCATGATGTAAGCTAAACCTTGTGATATCAAGGAAAACCCACTTCCTGATTGTGGGCAATATTGGAAGCGATACATGTATGATGTATCTCTACCAGAAAACACATCATAAATGTCGTGGCACTTCAACCAATGAGGGCTCATTACCCTAGACATTAGCAACCTTACAAAGAACACATGATGCTTCTCTATGTATCCAAATAACAATTTGTGGATGCATTTAAGCAAATAGATTGTAATCAGCATTTTAGCATTTATCTTTGCACTTGCATAAAAATCATCCCCTGATCAACTTGTTTAATTTTCCTAGATGCTTCTAAGGGACTAGGAATACTTGCAAGTTTTTATTTGAAAGTTGTCGTTCATCATCTCCACCTGCAATGCCATCATCTATGGTGGATACAACATTTCAATCACTCTTCCAACACTGTATTAATTGCACTTTGACATCATATTGATGAAGAGAAAGATGATATCCTTATTTTCTCTACACACTTCGATTTGGCTCCCTCTCTGTTCCACTCTCTGCACCATATGATAGCATCACAGAGCACAACAATTTTTCAAGGAATGTCTCCAGCAGTCTCAATGTTTTGAATAGGTGTCTTGCAAAGCCAATGGATCTGATTATCTATCTTAAAAGCAATTTCTTTTAACAGTAACCTTACTCTTAATGGTTTTATTTTTCTTTAAGCCATTTTTGTAAAACCTTTTTGACAAAAAGAAAACTCTTAGGTCCATGAGAAAAGCTAAAATAACAGTCTTCTCTTTTGTATTTGTACAAGACTTTCAGTCCAGCAGAAATTTTGGAAAATGCACTTCAGAAAGGGGAAAAAACTTAATCTTGAAAATGCACTTCCGAAAGAGGAAAAAACTTACTCATACCAAGAGGGATGACTACCAATGAGTCTCAACACAAAGTCATTGGTAATGAATTTATTCAGGTTCGTGTTATCTCTGACTAGGAATAGAGTGATGATGCTCTGGCTACCATATTACTGGGCATGAATCTGATATGGCCATACAAACAACAATTACCCCACTGGTAAAGGTAGGTTCCATGCCATCAGCAGGCTTCTATATTTCCCATCTCAAACAGGTTTTGTTCATTAATTACTCAGCCCTTTAAAGTAAAGAATCTTGCTGATCTTGTTTCTGGGAATGGTCGTTTCTAAGTCTTGCTAGGCATCTCCCCACCGATGTAGAGTCTACTTATCTCTTTATCAGCCTATTCCTCTAAGGAATTGCTATATAGTCAATTTGAGTGAAAATCCGCATACCCCTATTCCTTCAGCCATATCAACCAACTAAGCTCATCCTGTAAACAAAGCTGAAACTCTTCCTAAAATCACTCTCCATTTAGCTGTTGCCAATATATATGACACTCTTAATGAGATAAAGAGAATTGCAAAAATTCAAAGCAAAAAAACATGACCTACTTCTCTTGATGTAAAGTTTGCTGGGAATTAAAGGCAATCAGCGTGCATTTAAAACATGTCTGCAAAAGCAAGAGGAAAAATCTAGCAATGGTGATGCTTTGCTATCAGTCTGTAGTCTGTACACTCTCACGCTGAGGCTATTGGCAAGTTCCCACATTTTGAAAAGCCTGAAAGAATTCACCCAGTGGTTTAGCAGCGTGCAGCAGATAAATAACGTCAAAATTCAGCCCGGTATCTGCAATTTGTTATTCAACGAGGTTGATGATCTGTAATGAAGTGCTTCTCTAATTTGTCTGTTCCAACAGCATAAAATGTTCATATCCTCTCATCACAGTGAATGAATGAATGAAATGTTTTTCATAACATCCACAAACCCAAATAGCCTATGGGAGCCATGGAGAGCCAATAACATGAATAAACACAGCAGTCCAAAACAAATAGACCACCAACACCACACCTACTTGATCTCCCTTTCCTTTTGTATCTTGGATCTTCTGCTGTATATCTTGATCAAGTGATCTACAATTTTTGTTATCCTTTCTTCTTCAAATAAGTTATTCAAAGAGCTCACATTTAAGATCTTGATGTAATTGGCCAAATATCTCTGTAAGCTGCACACTCAATGATTTAATGTCATTCCATCTCCACCAGTTCCAAAGTACAATGACAGCATCTTCTACTTGCCCACTCTTCTTTAGGTTTCGTCCATATTCTGGTTTCACACCTCTGACGTACTAGTTCTTAGCTGAGTCATTAACAATTTTACTTAGCCATTAATATTTTTACTTTCCATTTTTCCACTCGTATATATTTCTTTTGTGCATGGCCACATAAAGGATTCAAATGTTTCATATAGTATTCATTTTTTTCTCAAGTTGTTGTGCCCACTTGCACATGTTACTGGAGCACCATTTTATCCTAATACCTTATTTATTCAACCACATGTCATTTTGTTTCACCCATGAGCTCTTCCTCAAGTACCTATCTACTCCCCCTAGCCCATCCTAATCTTTATTCTACACAGGTACCACCTACCAAGTCTAGTTTATGTCCCTGCTAAAGCATTCTGGTGATGTTGATATGTTCAAATGAAAATAAGTAATATTAACCATAATTGAAATAAATAACAACTTTCGTACCATTGAACCCTTGAACAGCTGCCGCTACAATATCTTTAGTATGCGCCTCATAGATCTCTGAAGTCTTTGAATCTTCCCCAAAGACTCTGTCTGTGGCGTCAACAGAAATAAATAAATAAGGTAAATTTGTGGGACTCTGTATCTGAAAGCGGGCATTAAGGAAGCATACCGAAATCGAACTTGGATGATTGAGGAGATAAACATATTGTGTTTCCTTTAATCTTGCAAGCGCTTCCTTTTGATAATTCCTGCTTATCCAATGGCCTTACACGAACCAGAACTGATATTTTCTCCATAGAAAAATAGCCAAGAAAATCTCTCTAAAACCAGATCAACCAGACACAACTAATTTTCTCTCCCGTGTTTTATCAAACGGCGTTTTTCGGATTTCAATTTTCCCGCGTCTTACCGCTTCGTTTTTCTAAATTTCCAACTCAAAAATGCTCAATGCAATTTTTTATTGCCTTGTATATGGTATTTTTATCAATGACTATTATAATTGTGGTGGAGTTTTTAAGTTGGTAAAATAATATGAATTTGTTTTAATCTATTTTAAGAGTTTAAGTTTAATTTTTATTTTATTTGTTCATTATTCAAAGTCAAATTCATAGTATGAAAATAATTCAAGGATAAATTTACAATCATAGTAAACCCCTTTTCATAAAAGGTGTAAAAAATTAGAGAAATGTGTAAAACTATCAAGGAAAATATTAATTTTATTGTCGAAAACTTTTTGTTTATAAAGAAAAATAATAATTTCAATTGACAAATCATTCATTATTCCTGAAACTATGTAAAAAATACGGGCGAATTGTGTTTTTTTTTTCAAAACTACAAAAATATATATTGGTGAATAAAAAAAAATATTAATAGTATAACATTAATTTTGTGGGCGAATTGATTCATTTTGCTAGACCGAAAAAATATATATTGGCGAATAAAAATAATTTTCAAAGTTCAACATTGATCCGAGGAATGATAGAGTCTTTGAGCTCTTAATTCTTTGTTAAGTTTGGCCTTTTTGTTTAATCATGCAGTCGTGATTGTTTAGTCATGATGTCAATTAGCAGTGCAAGTAAGCGAGCCAAGAGTTTGTAGATGTGTCGCGTAGTCACGGGTGTGGTTCAATTAGTTCCTTAACTGCGCGAGTAAGTGAGCAACGAGAAAGTTATGTTATCACTCAGTCGTGCATGGTTGGTAGTTAAGTTCATTTGGCCTGCGAGTGTGCGACACGGTTTAGTTCATGGCTTAAATAATGTTGTCATTCACTCGTTGTGTAAGTTAGCCTGTAGCTTTATGGTTTGTGAGTGCGCAACGGTTAAGTTTATAGTTTGTCTTGCGGTTGTCGCTCACTCGTGAAGGTTAAGGTCAAGTTAAATCTTATGTTGCGAGTGCGCGATTAATATGAATTTTAGATGATATCAACGGTTGTCATTCGCTTGTGGATAATAAAGGATTGTTTAAGAAAGTGTTGTGTGTGCGTGACTAAAGATTTAAGTGAGATGGATGGTTATTGCTTACTCGCCAGATGATCAGAGTTTTAAGTAAAGGTGTTGCAAGTGCACGAGTAAAGAGAAAGGAAAGGCATTGTCGTTGACTCGCGAGGTAAACAAAAGGTACATGGATTGTGTTGTGAGTGTGCGACTAGTTGCCATGTGGCCAAGTTCCATGAAATTTAAAATGGCTTGGAAAGAAAAGTGCATACTCGGCTCCAACCACTGCACTCAAGTTGGAATTAATGACAATATAGTTGCAGTCGTCAAATGGTAGTATTAGACAAGTGTGAGAGAGTTATGGTGAAACTGACAACGACTGGATGTGATCGGTTATAAATTTGCATGATTATGCTTAGATTGTCTACAGTTGTTTTATGCTTCCGAGAGAATCTGAGCATTTTTCAGCAGAGACTTATATTCTGAGCTTAATTTGCAGGCTATCCATCAGCATAGTGAGGGCTCAATTCTGTGAAAGTCAAGATAAGTCAAGCAACTTCAAGCAGGGCATCAAAGGCTTATGGTAAAATGGGAGTTGCGGTGAAGAAACATCCTGATGAATTTGTAGATTTATTACCATGAACTTCTAGTCCCAACAGTACAAATTGGATGGAGTGGAAGGATAGATGGTGCCAATGCAGAAATGTTGTTACTCTGAATTACTCGGGTAATGTTTTATTCCACTATTTTTGGAATAATAGGGTTAGGTCAGTTCCTATGAACAATCCATGGAATTTGAACATGGCTAAGCTAATTGTCCCTGATGTATATGTTGATGTGGATTTAATAAAAGATTTGGCAAAGAGATATTGTCCTGTGTCTAGGATAATTCGGAGAAAAAATAAGGAAGCCCTAGTAGCCATAGACAGAAGAAGTGTTGGGGAGGTTTTCAAGATTTATGGTGCAATATGCACAAAAAATGATTTGGAAAAGATGAATGATGATTATGAGAAGCGTGCTAAGTTGATAAAACAACATGAAATGCCAAGGTATATGCCTAGGGTAGACTGAAAATTGGTTGCAGTTCCTGACAATATACAGCCACCATTTGACCTCTCCTTTTTCCATAATTACATAAGGTGCACGGTTTACAGATTGAACAAGGTTTTGGGGTTTGATGGAGACTCAACTATATCTGTTGATTTACTAATGATGGCCATGGACATTTAGCATCCAAAGGTAAATACATACTATGATTATGTAGGTTATGTGGTTGATGCCATACATAATGCACTGGTGGACATTCAGAGTGGTGTTCTTGTGCCTACATTTAAACATTACTCCCATTTGATGTTTCTAATTCTTTTTTATAACAATGAATCCATGGATAAGGAATTAGAGTTATATGAATCTGAATATGGGATTGGAATGCCAATACAAAGATGGACTCAGGTATGAGATAGATCATCCTCGCATTCCTCTTTTATTTGCTTTCAAAATTGGATTGTTACTCAAATAATGGGTATGTTGGGAGTTGTTAGGGAAAGATTGTCCATTAATGTTATGAGGTTATTAAGGCCTTGGCATTTTGTTCAAAACAGGCCAGTTAGTCATAATTGGGGTGATTTTTTCTTCTTTGACTAGTTTACTGTCATTAGGGTTTATGGATGCTCTCAGCCCCCACATATACTTCCTAAGTTTGTCCCATTCATAATTGCTTTGATAGAATTCATTTGGCAAATTACTTGGGTAGATGAGGAGTTTTTAGAGGGACATATGAAGGGTACATTCATCCCTATATTATGGGTGTCACATGACTTCTCTATAGGCAAGAAAGCCTTTGAGAAAATTAATGGTTTTTTGAAATAATACAGATTGTCAAACACAATCTCAAGGTTTTGTGATCCAGAGAAGTTCATCTAGATAGCCTTGAAAGACATGACTCCTTGGGCAAATATTAGGGATCATGAGATTTTGGATGATGAAGATGTTGTAAGAAATAGAATGGATAGAGTTGAGGTCCAGGAAAGGAGGAGAAAGTGGAAAGATCTTATGAGAGTGGAAGCAGAATGGAAAGAATCAGACACTACATTCTCTGGGTTTTTTCCTTATACTCCCTACTTCCAGAGAATTGAAAAAATGTTGGGATCCTATAAAACCTTGATGGCACAAGTGCCAACATTCAGCATTGAGGGTGCATAGCCCCAAGGATCCCGAGATACACTGGCTTTACATGCCAAAGGATTGTTAGAATCGGGAGAAGAAGATGAGGATGTTGGAGAGGAGGCAACTTCTACTAGGGAGCCACCAAGTAAGAGGCAAAAAATAGAGGATAAAGCAGTTAAAGTAAGGAGAAATATGGCCAAGGTTGTGGTCACAGAGCAAGGTAAGTTTTTCAGGAAGATTAGAACCCAATTGCAGGCATTTCCACAAGACGAGGGGCAGGGTGAGAGTGAAGTAGCTCTAAATACAGATATGGATGAGAGATTAATGATGGCTAATGAATTCATGAAAGATGATGAATTCATCAAGTCAAATGAGTTCAAGAGTTTTCTAATACAGTTGAAACATAGGGAATTAAGGCAAAATCTGATAGTAGGGGAAGGAGGAGAAGAGAAGAATGAAGAGATTGTGAAGACACTTCAGGAATATGACCCTGAAAGTGAATTAATCATTGTTGAACAGGCCAGGCTCCTGGTACATAATAGTGGGGTGTTATTGATGTCTGATTGAGATTTGCAATCTATGTTCATTATTTATCAAATCAAAAAATAGGAAAACACCATGTTCAAATCATAATTTGAAATGAATGATGTGTTAAGAGGATCAGGCTTTGATCCCAAATCGAAGACTTTGGCTATTTGGTCCCTGGATCCTTCCATGCAAAAGCCATTGGTGTTAAATATAAGGGAAGAAAAGAAGGCTGAAAAAATGGCATGGAACTTGCAGAATACAAGTGATATAGAGATTGCCCACTTAATGACCCAAGTTTCATTTATGAACTTGGCCAAAATAGAGGACATGTGCAAAAGGTATGAGCAAACTTTCAATCAAATGATTGCTTTGGCTAAAATGTTTGAAGAGCTTATGATACAGAATAATGCATTGGAAGAACAAGTGGAAGAATTAAAGCAAAAATAGGTAAGTGAACCCCCACAGGTAGCCATATAAAACAAAGTAGATGCATCTACAGAGACTTGGGGTGACATAACAGAAGGTGAAGGCCAAGCAGAGAGATCTTTGGAATTGGGAGGACAAGGTGATAATGCTATTCCTATAGTCCTTGTATTCTTAAAACACCGAGTGTGTGTTTTGAAACAAAAGACTTCATTGGTGCATGCAATGCACGAGTCACTCCGAGATGACTACAGAATTGCTTCTGAAGACATGGCTTTCCTTGAGCCTACGTTGAATATATGGTTAGGTAGGACTAGGTTAATGGATAAGTTAAACATTGCAATGTTGTATAGTGATGATTTCCCTCCCAAAATTTTAGAAACTACTGTGATGATAAAAGAGATGAATATTTCTTATGCTTTTTATAATGTGAAGGATGGATTGATTAGCAACAAATTGCATTTATTTGGAAAACAATGCAATGCACTGATTCCTCGTATTTATGATAATAATAATGACTTGAAAGCACAGTGTGTATGGGAGGAGGAATTTGATTCAATTTGGAAAATAGATGATGTAAATAAGCACTTGGATAAGGATATTGATGTTGGTCACTTCAACGATTTGATTGACAGTTTGTTCAAGGTTGAAGTGGATATGACCAAGTTTGTTGTTAAGGCCAAGATGATTGTAGATGCCAGATGGACATAGTCCATCGCCAAGTTAGAACAAGAAAAGGGTTTCAGTTGGCCCACCGACAAGGAGGTGAATAGGTAGGAGGCTATGTTGAAATGGTAGCAGATGTCCTTAAGCAACAACGACTTTTGATTGGTTTTGTGGTTTTGTTTTGTCATATGTATGTTGTTATCGGTGTTGTCAGTTTTTTTTGTTGTATGGTTGTTTCAAGATATTATAATTCTCCCAAGTAGTCTGAAGCTTGTTACATCCTGAGATATAAAAGCATTCCAAGACTACTGGGAAGAGGATAGTCATTTTTTGAATTACAAAGTATTGTAAAACTCTGGTATTCGACCAAGAAATTGTAAGAGGGTTTGAAGTGTACTTTTGAATTTAATAGCTATTTTAACATGAATATAAATACAAATCCATCGAGAGTTTCTGGATTTTTGATGAATGGTTGTCTTTGTTGTCATATTTTGAGTTTTTCTTAGATTGAATGGTTGAGGATTATTCAATTTATCTATCTATAAGGCAAATTGTGAAATCATTTTAGGGTTTCTCTCAAGGAGAGAATTTATTTCCTTAGAATAATTTCAATGAAATTTGAAATTCATAACGAATGTGATGTTTTTCTCAAAAGTACATGTGAGGAGTGATATACAAGGTGTATTTGTTCTCTCTTCAAATCTTTAGGTGTTTTTGTGTTTATATTACTGTCAAGGGTTTTGAATGTTTAGAGTGACTCCATACCCTAGGATAAGGCATTGGTCTTTTATTCATTCTGAGTGGGTGACTATCATCACTTAATTAAACACTCTGGTACTCTATTTTAGTTTAGCTATATATCAAATAAGTATATTACAAAAGCAAAGGGTCTGTAATTTCCATTACGACAATTTCTAGTAAATTAGGAATTCATTATACTTCAAATTTCAAGAATCAATACAATAAAAAGTTACAAAAATCATGAACAATAGTTTTCGAAATTGTAAATGTAATATGAGTCAACATTCAAGAAGTATAGTATATGAAGTATTATGTATATGTATAAAATTTATGAAGTATACAATAAAAACCTATTAACTGAATGTTAAATGATCACTTCACTGACTCAGTGAGCAGTCTGACGTTTCTATATCCCACATGGAATCCAACTCTTGAAATTGACTAGTAACTTAACAAGTTCCTCTTCATTCTGAGTCGGGTATTCAAAATCAAAAAATTCTTCATCTTCATTCTGAGTCTGGGAGCAAGATCCGTCGTTTGTCTCAAAACTAACAGTAAAACCACCAGGTTTTGAAGTGTTGCAAAGCACTTGGTTTTCACGCATGGAATTCCAAATTGTCAATTCCCTATTGTAAGGAAAATCTTTAACATTGTACTGAGTTACAAACAACCTCAAGCAAGTTTACAAATTTGTGTCTAGTTTGTTTTTTATCTTTGATTTCAAAAACCCCAATGTACGGAAAACTCTTTCATCTTCCACCAACCCCAGTATCATTGTTTGACATAAATCAATAAGTTTGAAATATCATGATATTGAATCACGCAATACTTCACTATGTTCTATCCTTTTCCAAAGCTTGGTTATTGAACCAGGTTCAAATGGATTCTCCAAGTTTTTCAACTATGCAATTTCATATATGATGCAAATTGTCTACATTGTTTTTTAAGATTAGTTGAATCTAAAATTCCTTCAATTGGTTGTTCATTACAAACTGCATGTTTTGAAAACTCTTTTATCAATTCATCAATTCGTTTATGAAATATTTGTGTGTTAGTTTGTGTATCTCCAAAGTTTTTTCAAAAATGAGGAAACACACAACCCATGGCTTCAAGAATTTCTTCTCGAGGGAATATTTCACAAATCTCTGTTGAAAGTTGATAGCAAAATGACTTCAAATTAAAACTAGCAAATTTAACAATCATGTCAAAATCTACCTTTTTAACTGGAAGTAGTATGCCTCGCTTGCCTGTCTTAGATTGGTGCATTGGTATTTCATATCCTTTCACAAACACACATAAATCATTTTTTGCATTGAATTGCAAAAAATTCTTAGCATGATTCAAATCTGTAATTGTTCGCCACCTGAAAAAAAGTGGGCTTTGAAGTGTTGTGATATCTAAATACAGAGCATCTAGGGCAATGCATGTCATTCTACATAAACTGTTATACTCATGGATATACATAGTTTTGTCTTGGGCTTTCTTAACAAGTTTGTTCATTAAATCCAGCATGGGGAGAAGACTGGCTAAATTTAATAGAGTCTCTATATCACTTAACTTATGTAACAGATCAGGAGCTTTGTCTACTCTAAGGTGTTGCTCATATACTGGTCTGATCAAGCATTGATATTCTATTAGAACTCATTCTACCGGTCCATGCAAAGAGTTCCATCTGGTCTCGACATCCTTGAGAAGCTTGTTTCCTGGTGTTACTCACTTAGAAAAAATCTTAAATTCTGCAAAAAAATTAGGACTTCTGCATAAGTAAGAGTATAGCTCGTGGACTAGATCTTCAACTTTTGACACTGTAGGAAAATTGCTTATAATTTTATATGCTAAGTTCATTCGGTGGGCCATGCAATGTATGTCAAGCATGTAAGTTGCAATACTAGTTTGTAATATTACACAAAGACCATTCCTTTGGCCTTGCATTACTGCAGCTCCATCAGATCCAACACACACTAACTCCTTTTCAATTGTTAAATCATCCATACTAGCAACTTCATTCAAAGCTTTCTTGACTTCAAAATATAAGTTTTCTGCTATTGAATTGCCCTTCATTTTACGAGCACAAAGTAGATGAGCTTGGTGGACATGTTCTTTTACTGTATACACATTCATACATACCCAAGCACTGTTATCTATTGTAGTAACTTCATCTATGGATAATGAAATGAATCTGGATTGTATTACTTTCTCCTGTAAATTTTGATTTTCCACCTTAGAAAGACAGATTGTCATTTCCCATCCATCATTTGTTGACTACTGTGACATAGGATAGTAAGGAACTTTAAAAAAAGATAATAAATTCCCATATTCTTAGAAGTCTCTCATAGGTCATCCTCTGGACAGAATATGAAAAACAACACATCTGAACAGTCTTTTCCAAGTTTTCTTCATTAGCTGCATGTTTAAACCCAACCTTGATTGGATTTTCACCGCTATAAATTGTTTCCATTCTCTTGTTATGTTCTTCATATTCTATGACATACTTAACATGAATACATTCTTCCTTTGATTTCCATCTCACTACTGATATTTCTTGTCCGTCTATGGTCTATTTTTCATAAACATTACCAATATGCTTTTCTATAGTGTCAATCTTTATCTGCAACTTGTTATGTCTTTTAGTTTTCCATGTACAAATCTTACACCTGCATTATGTTGGTTGTCCATTATTGTTTTGGACTGGTTCAATGAACCAGTACTTTTCTACACACTCAACCTTAATATTTCTTACCATTTCCCACTCTCACCCCATTTTTACTTTCCTTTTTCTTTTCTTCTTACCAACATCAATATTATCTTCATTGCTAGCATTTTCATCCAATTGGTTCTACATATCCCTTATACTATATTCTGTTGTGCCACCATTGTTATCCTCATTTGATGCATTTTGATTTAACTTTATGACAACCATAGCTTGTGGTGGTGGTACAGGTGAGCTACTGTGAATGGATTTTGCTCTTGCAATTGCAGAAGTTGATGGAGCAGAAATGTTGCCAATTCCAAAGAAAGCCTTTATGGTAGTATCTCTAAGTTTTGGGCATTTTGATGCCCTCCCAATCCCTTCACTTCCCTGAGGAGTCTTACCCTTGTCTACCCTTATAATCCCTTCACTGCCATGAGGAGTCTTACCCTTGTCTACCATTCCAATCCCTTCAATGCCCTGAGGAGTCTTATCCTTGTAAACTTCTATTCTTGGCCTTTCATTTGCAATCCCTTCACTTCCCTGAGGAGTATCAGTCTTGCCCATGTCTGAAATGGAAATCCCTTCAATGCTGTCACCATAATGAGAAGTTTGAGTCTCAACCTCCCCTGATATCTCAATCCCTTCACTAGTTTCAGGATACTGAGGATAGTCAACCTTGTCCGACATCTTGACCTCTCACTAGTCACTGTGAATCTAGGATTCTAGGAGTAGGAATTAAAATTAATAGCAATATTGTGAAGTGTGAACAAATAATTTCTTACCTTGGTCCTTTACACTTTCTCTGAAATGTTGAATCCTCTGTTTATTATTGCAAGATTGTAATTTGTAATTAGACGCAAATAGACTGTAACAAATCTGAAATTTTGTTTAAGTTTTCAAACTTTTAATTAACTGATTTGAATTTATATCAACCCATGATTCTAATTTCCATTTTTTGTGAATTCGTGGGCTTTTCAAAATACATTAACATCTTGATTTAAGTGTGGTGAAAAATGTGCTGACATGTTCAATACATATTGTAGGAATTAACAAACGGTTGGCGAAATAGGTCATGGTCAATATAACGATCCCGACGAATATAAAGATCATCCACCAACTCAATGTAAATTTTTTGGGGTGAAATGGGCCAACTCATTCAATTCATAATTAATAACCATTGGCGAAATAGGATTTGCACGACATAGTTTTTTTAAATATCGGGCGAATTAAGAGGTCATTACAAGAACCACGTCACACTAATTAAAGGCAAATATACCAGTCAACCATGTCAAACGACAAAATATAATGGCGATTTGAAAGACTACTGACTTGTTACCATGTTTAATTTGGGCGATTACGACCACCGTGTATCAGGCATGATTCACCAAAATGAAATGTTAATATTCCCAGAATTTGCCAAAAGGCGATTATTCACCACTGAAAAACACTATGTTTACAACGTAAAAATGGTTTATAATTATCGAATTTAAAGTTAAATTTTGGTTCAAACTATCTATCTTGGTAACTTGCATTATTTGTCAACTTAAGTGTGCAATGTTGAAACTTGCATTTATCATATGGTGTAAATAGGCAAACCCTAATCCATTGTGATTGTCTACAAAATTTGCAAAGGAGCTTCATTGAACTTTATGATTATCCTAATCACCTCAAGAGGGTTGCAGAGTTGTTACCCAATAAGTCACTTGTAGAAAGAGATGTATTTTATAAGGGAGATATCCCATTGGGAAAAATATATGTGTAGAAGAGGAGATATGGGATATAATAGAAGGAAAAAGTAAGAAAGATATATATGTAATAGGGAATACTTAGATAGAAGACCCTATTAAGATGAAAATATGATAAATGAGATATGTAATGCAATGATGGAAATGTAATATTAGATATATCAATATATTGAAGTTTGATCAACATATATGTATGATGTTATGGATCATCATTTAATTTTTGTTTATAGGTTATCTTGATACCTTGTTTGATTTTGCAAATTGTAGATTAATCTCTAATCCTCTTTTACTATTAAGTCTAACGTATAAACACAACATATAAAAAATACTTGGGACACAACTTTGGTTTATAATGCCCCACTTTTATTGTTCACATTGGTTTTGTTGTTGAGACTCTTATTAGGTACTACAAAGGAGATAAGAAATTAAAATTAAAATTTTGATTTAGGTAAGGATACGAGAAAGAGAGATGGAAGCTTTCTTATAACTTGTGAAAAAATCTCTTTGCTTTCAACCCTATAAAAAAGGGTTAGGCATCTTTGGGACAGAGAATGGAAAAAGGGGGTATCTAAAAGGAATCCTTGAAAAGATGTGACCAATAAATGTAGATACAAAATATATACCTCAGGATTGAATAGAGGAGTAATATAACACCAAATCATAAATATCTATGGAAAAGGATATAACAAGAAATATAGGAAAAAATAGATAAGATATTAAGTTGAAAAGGAAAATGAGCACGAAAAAATAGAGTATGGAGACAGGGAGATAAAGTTATAATGAGTATGGAGAGAGAGAGAGAGAGAGAGAGAGAGAGAGAGAGAGAGAGAGAGAGAGAGAGAGAGAGAGAGAGAGAGAGAGAGAGAGAGAGAGAGAGAGAGAGAGAGAGAGAGAGAGAGAGAGAGAGAGA
>MU224396.1:142588-155770 GCA_018584345.1 Thuja plicata
AGAGAGAGAGAGAGAGAGAGAGAGAGAGAGAGAGAGAGAGAGAGAGTGTCCTAAACAAATAACCTCCCATCTAGAAAAAACTTGAGGAAATCAAATAACCTCCCATCTAGAAAAAACTTGAGGAAATCTTGACAGTTTCAAAAGAAAGTCTAGAAAGCTATGAGGTATCAAGAAAGTTTCTATAGATGGTTGTGAAATCATAAAGTCTCTAGCACTATCATATTTCACCAGAACTCCACAAATTAAATAATACCTATCAAATATTATAATAAAACTAGATGAAACATTCCTATCATTCTCAAAAACCTGAAAGAAAACATTCTTTTAATTATTGATTATTTGAAGAAAAAAAATGGTTAGTATAATTGTACTTGGAAATTAAAAAGAGTGGATTTAGAATAAAGAAATAAATTGATGCTTTACTTAGGAAAGACTTGTCAATGATAGAAAACCAAAGGTTGTTTTAAAATATAAAGGTATCATCAAAGATGAACCATCGCTATGAAGAGGCATACCCCCAAACCAAGACCCATATCCTACACCACATAGAACGAGGAGAATTTCAACTCAATAAACATCATAAGAAGAAAGTAAGAGTTTCCAAGGGAAAATTATAGTATGTTTTGAAGAGATTTTAGGGAAAGAACTTTAAGACCAGGTTGGCAAGGGATAAAGGCAGATAACATAAGTGTGCAACAATAAGAAGTATTAAAGAAGAGAAGAAAGTTACAAAACCCAACCAAAAGGTTAAAAATAAAAATTCAAGTACATCATGGAGACTTCAACCAAACTCCCAATATTTGAGAAGGATACTACCAAGGTGATGAAGGAGCATCCTTGGGTCGTTGGCAATCTTGCATCACCCAAAAATATATCCCTTTTGTTTATTTGTTGTTATGTTCAAGTTGGGCAGTTTATGTGTTTTAGGTAGCGATCAATCCAGTTGGCTCATTTTCTTATGCGATCCTATTGGTGTGTTCTATATATCATGGTGAACCTTTGTCTATATTTGCATCATGTTTCATTTTTTCTTGTAGAAAATATCCTAAGATTGGTCTAGTCCTATATTGTTCTTCCTATTATAATGGCCAGGTTAGTATGATTTGGCTTGTGGTGGCATTTCACGATCGACGATGCTAATTGGCGCATTGTTTGATGATCTTATGCTTGTGGTTGACCTCCTTGTGTGTTAGCGCTTTATTCCATATCTATTTAGAGGCATTCTTGTGGATTTAGGTCCTAACCTATATGTTGTAATAAATTTCATTCTTCTTGGAAAATGTGATCTTTTATGGCCGACTTCTGGCTTGTGATATTGTATATATTTATAGTCTTGGGTCCTTAGTTAAGGGGGAGTCGAAAGGATAGAGTACTGTACTGGCTTAGCATACAACATGGATATGGACTTCTCATTTTAAGTAGGCATGGGTGCTTAATGTAAGTTGCCATTTTTTTGGGCATGTCTGATGTAAATATTTGATTCTAGATAATAAGAAGGTCTGTTAGGCATGTTACTTGTTCATTATTGAGTTCTTAATGATCCAGTGTTGGTTGTTTTCGTTGTGTTGACTCTTGTTGCATGGTTGGATCATCTCCATTGGGGAAACTTTGATTGTGATTGCATAAGATGGTATTAGAGTGAGGTTGAGGTTCATGTGTTGGCATATCTAAGTTCCTGTACTTGTGAAGCCCTAGACTTGTAGATCGTGAGGTGGTAGAGTGAAGATCTTACTCACAATCATAGAGGACTTGCGCAAGGTGGCTAGGAAGGATTTGTTGTTGATCGTTGAAAGGTGAAGGCATACCGAGGGAGTACAGATCACCGAGTTGGAGGGAGTCGACAAGTGTGTCTACAATTAGTATATTGTAATCAGATCATCAAAGTTGAGGCTGTTGTACTTAAAGATTGGAAAGATGTCGCCTAGAAGGATGAACCCTACAAGGCTAGACAAAATTATGGACCACTTTCGAAATGAGACAAGGACTGAGATCATAAATGTGTTGATTGGATTATGAAGGAATCCTGAGGCTGTAGAAGAATACGAGGAGGTTGCTAAAGATCTTGAGACTGTAGATACTGAGATCCATGTAGATGAAGAAAGATTGTTGAGAGCTATGGCACAAGTAAGTAAAAGTCATTGGATGGATGTTGCTACTTTCACGTGTTCATTGCATCACGGGGATTTGATAGATTGGATTGGAGAACTAGAATATTACTTTGATCTTGAAGACATCAGAGATCCATAGAGGGTTAGGTTAGCATACATATTAAGTTGAAGGATCATGTTGCCTTGTGGTGGAAATAATTGTAGAAAGATAGGGAGGAACATGGTGAAATGAAAATCACTAGATGGAGGGTGATGGTTGATAGACTTAAAGATAAATTCATCCCTTAGGATTATGAATTAGAGTTGTTCAATAAGTTGTTGAACTTGAAGAAAAAAGACACGAGTGTGAAAGAATACACTGAAGAATTCTATAAGATGACTATCAGATCTAGACACCGAGAAGCATCTAAGAAGAAGTTGGCTAGGTATGTTAATGGTCTGAGATTTAACATTTAGGATGAGCTGAGTATGTTGAGGATTAGTACAGTTGAGGATGCTTATTAGTATGCATCAAAGGAAAAAGATAAGTTGAAGAGAAGACAGAGTAACCCTAGAAGAAAGGAGAAACAAGCTAGTAGCAATGGCAAAGAGAAGCAAACCATTGAATTTGAACATGATCAGAGGACACCTAGAAGAGGTAATGGTAGAAAGGAGTTCAAAGGTAATTGTTTCAAGTGTGGTGGATTAGGGAATAGATATTTTCAATGTTCTTAAGGATCCAGTAATAATATAGGAAAGCAGAACTTGGTGGCACATGAGGGACAGACTAGTGATGAACTTGTGGAAAATATGGCAAAACCTGAGATAGGAGAGTCTCTTATCCTTAGGAGAGTCATGTTGAGAAAGAAGGAAGTTGAACCTATACTAAGGAGGAATTTGTTTAGGATTGTTTCCAAACTAGGAAGTAAATGTTGCAAGGTTGTTATGGACAATGGTAGTACTAATAATTTGGTCTCAGAAGAGATGGTGCAGAAGCTTGGATTGAAGAGGCTTAAACATCCTTGTCCTTATGGGATAAGTTGTTTTACTGATGATCACTTGGTGGAGGTAAAAGAATAGTGTTAGGTTAATTTTAACATTGGACCTTATTGAGATGAGGTGTTATGCAATGGGGTCTCTATGAGTTCTTGTCATGTTCTATTGGGAATACCTTGGAAATTTGATAAAGGAGCAATTCACGATTGCAGAAGAAACTTGGTCACAATAGAGAAAAATGGACAGAAGTTTACTCTACTTACCATGATGGAAGCAAAGGAGAGAAGTGCAGGGAATTTGAGCATGGTGAAGAGTTATTGTTCATAGAAGAAGAATATAGAGGTTAGTGTGGATCAGAAGAGGGACCTTGAAGGTGGATCTAATGAGGGCAAGTTGGCATCAAACTATAAGAAGGAGCAACAAAGTCCTTGGTTGTTGATCAGGTGAAGATTTGTAATAGAGGTAGATCAATTATGCAAAAGAAAGGAGGAAGTGGTATGAGTTCAAATGTTGATAGAAGATATGACAGAGGGGGCACATAGAAGAGTAAGTTGATTGATCTGACATAAGAGAATGTAGAGGTACAGAGACAAAGTGTAGTAGATAAGGAGCATGTTTGGATAAAAACAAGCATGGGATTTACATTACACATCTTGTAAAATGTTCATAAGTGTCTCTTATGGAACATTTTATTTTCACTAGGGGTAACTGATGCAGGAGCATCCTTCTTTTGTTGGAAATCTTGCATCACCCAAAAATATTTCCCTTTTGTTTATTTTTTGTTCTGTTTCAATTGGGTAGTTTTTGTATTTTCGGTAGGGATCAGTCCAGTTGGCTCATTTTCTTATGCAATCCTATTGGTGAGTTCTAGACATCATGGCGAACCTTTGTCTAGCTTTGCATAATGTTTAATTCTTTCTTGGAGAAGATATCCTAAGATTGGTTTGGTCCTATATTGTTCTTCATGTTCTAATGACCAGGTTGTTATGATTTGGCTTGCGATGGCGTTTCACGACCAACAACACTAATTGGTGCATTGCTCAATGGTCTTATGTTCATGGTCAAGCTCCTTGTATGTTTTTGCTTAATTTCATATCTATTTAGAGGTGTTCTTGTGAATTTAGGTCCTAACCTATATGTTATAATACATTTTCTTCTTCTTGGAAAATGTGATCTTTTATGGCCGGATTGTGGCTTGAGATCTTGTATATATTTGTAGTCTTGGGTCCTTAGTTAAGGGTGAGTTGAAAGGATAGAGTAGTGTAGTGGATTAGCATCCAACATGGGTCTAGACTTTTGATTGTAAGCAGGCATGTGTGCTTGGAATGTAAAATGACATGTTGTTGGACATATATGATGTAAATCTTTGATTATGGATAATAAGAAGGTCTACGAGGCATATTGCTTGTTCATTA
Source organism: Thuja plicata (assembly GCA_018584345.1). Taxonomy (NCBI): domain Eukaryota; kingdom Viridiplantae; phylum Streptophyta; class Pinopsida; order Cupressales; family Cupressaceae; genus Thuja; species Thuja plicata. The sequence continues at coordinate 147,087 of MU224396.1, forward strand.
CTGATTTGGTGTTGGTTGTTTCTGTTGTGTTGACTCTTGTTGTATGGTTGGACCGTCTCCATTGGGGAAATTCTTATTGTGACTGCATCACAAGGGTCGGAAGCACATATTATACTTGAATCAACTTAGCAGAGGAAGGGAATTGACAAATACAAAATTAAGCTATTTGATTTTGTAAGTCCCTAAGGAAAGATGTATTGGGTTGTTATAGGAAGGCATTTATCAAACATGAAAAAGACTAGGGTGAAATTAAGAAGGAATTTTTTTACGAACCTTGGTACTTCAATAATACCAAATGAGAATGTAAGAGAAATGAGGCTTTATATAGGTTCCATAAGGAAAGATGTATTAGATTGTTATAGGAAGGCATTTCTAAAACATGGAAAATACTAGGGTGAGGTTAAGAAAAAAATATGAACTTTGATAATTCAATAGTACCAACTAAAAGTGTTAAAAATTTGAGGATTTATATAGAACAAAGGAGAAACAAATGAGTATTACACAACAAAAGGTTTAAGGAAATTTCTCAAAAAATAGAGAAATATTTGATAGAGAAGCAAAAAATTGAGTGGTTCAACTTTGGCTTGGAGAAATAAATTAAGGTATCATTAGATGGAATAATCTTTGAGACCTATGTTAGTAATAACTTGGGGGGGGGGGGGGGGTGAATCAATGGCCTAAAAAATATTCCAATAATCAACCCAAAAACTTTGTACCACAGTATTAAGCCTCTAGTTATCTTTAGTCCTATAAGATGAATGCCTCCAAATACTATTATCAAGTTTCTACTACTCAGAATGCTTTGTTAAACCTTCTATTGTATGTTTACCGAATAATAGTCTGTTAATTTACCGAAAGACATTAAATTATCTAGAGTATACTGATAAATCCAAATTAGTTATGTGTAATGAAAAACACTAAAGTAATGACTCATAAACACATTGACACATGAATTTTTAACGTGGAAAACCTGTTAAGGGAAAAACCACTTGGGACCGGTAACCAAAAATTTTCACTCTTCTAAAGTGAGCTCGGTGAAGATCCAACCCTGTTAAAGGTTACAAACACACTATTAGGTGTGACCTTGTTAGAGGATTTAAAAGTTTAGTCTGTCACTTGATATCATGCATCTCTATGCTACCTTTCTTGATCAAACACTCACTTGGCACGTCAATAGGTATCTGGCATATCATGCTATCTTCGTGATCAAAATTTTTGATACTCCTTGGTATGTATCTGAATATAGAAAGGATCTTTAAATCTCACTTGGTTAAGATACTTTATGAATTAATGGTTAAATTGAGACAGTATGATTTGTTCACATATACAACTTATACTTGCAAATTTTTAGATCTATTGTAATCTCATAAAACTATTCTGAACAACATATTTCATTTTATACCTTTGCTCCACTTTGATTCTGCTCAGTGATTTTGTGCTTTGTTGCTTGGTGTCCGCAGAAAAATTTAGCTCTTTCCTTAGCTTGATTGATCAGGACTATATGAAGTTGCTCTTCATTAGTTTCTCTTCAACATCCTCTTTTCATTCATTCACCCACTCAATATGTAACGAGTTGAGTTGTCTCTTTATAGACATGATATCACCATTGTTAGGTTCTTGATTTTCTTGATCTTGACATGATCCACAATTCTTGCCATGTATATTTAAAGCAAAACTCTTGTTTTATCTCGCAGAGAACTTCTTGCCAACTGGACAAAACAACTTTAAATCCCTTACTTATCTCTGGATTTAGCTTGTTGATGAAAACAAAGATAACTATTAGTTAAGTCCATATTTAGCTCTGCCAACTAGATATTTTGTTGTTTCTAAACTCAAGTTAATTTCGGTGTCTAACTCTTTGATAGCTTCGGTCAACACTCCAGTTCCCCTCAGGCTTCTTTGTCAGTTTACACTGTGTTTTTGGCCGTTGGTTATGCTTGTGATTTTGCTCATCGGTGTTCTTGCTCAGACATCACTATGACTTGACTTTCAATGATCTTTGTCCATTGGTTTCTACTAACCGTCAGTGTTTGAAGTCACATTGCGAATGCTTGTCTTTTATGCATTACTGAAAGCATAATATTTTTTTCTTTGATTCTCTGAAGTATTTGACACTTTGATTATAACCAATTAGATTACATCAATTTTACATCAATGACAATATAATCCATTAACTAATTTAATGTCTTGCATTATCCTTTTTCATTTCGATGATCAAGTTAACATCTTCAAACATTCAATTAGTTACATGTCGTCAATCTCTCCCTTTGGTATTGATGGAAACATACTACATTATCATACTATACTATCACTAATACAATATGAAATATACAGTTTCATCAAGCTTTCCTAATGTAACTATTACAGATGTCTGGCTCTCGATAAGCTCACAAATACCTTAGATTTGTTTCATGTAGAATGGTTGTCTTCAATCTTCAATCCCTTCAATGGATAGATATATCATCTGATATCTCTATTTTGATATGTGCTCTGCCTTGACTGTTCCTCTTCTTGATAATCTCTTTTTCCTCTGACAACAATTTTTCTCTTTGTTTGAACTCTCTCCCTTAGATGGATATTTCATATGTAATCAATTTCTCTCCCTTAGAATATTGATTAACTCTTTCTTTTTTATTTTCAAGAACTTCACCTTTATGGATAATGATATAATCTCTCCCTTTATCATATCTCTCCCTTTATGATAATGCAAATATCTCCCTGATGATAATCCCTAATGATAATGAGATAATCTCTCCCTTTGACAACAATGCCAAACAAAAACACTTCTCATTGTTTTGATCATCTTCCATTCTTTACATAATATATTCCTTGAATTTCCCTATCCATCAACAATAAAATGTCTCTGATTTTCGGTGTAGATTTGTACCTTGCTATGTACATATGTATCTGTTGCTGTCCATCTCAATGTTTTCATCAACATGACTGATCTTCATATTTGGCATAGGCTGATGCAACCTCCTAGTCAGCTTACTGACCGATAGACAAGGGTTGGACCCCTAGTCTCTGTCTTAGGTACTCAAATGTATCCTTTGGTAATGGTTGGTGAATATATCAGCTAACTATTCCTTTGATTGAACATATTCCAATGTCACTTCCTTTTCTTGCACTTGTTCTCTCAGATAGTGATACTTTATAGCAATATGCTTAGTCTTAGCATGCATGACTGGATTCTTATAAATGTTTATTGCATTGGTGGTATCACAATAGATATTTACTAGTTCTAGAATCTTCATATTCATACCTTCCAGAAATTGTTTGATCCATGCAATATTGAAGCAATTTGTAGCAGAAGCCACATACTCTGCTTCTGCAGTAGACTGAGAGATGCATCCTTGCTTCTTGTTGATCCATGTGACAAGTCTTTCACCCATGAAGAATGCTCCTCCAGTTGTGCTCTTTCGGTCATCAATGTTTCCAGCCCAATCATCATTTGTATAGACTTGTAGCTCAAATTTTCCCTTCTCTTTTATACCATAATCCATAGTCCTTGGTGTTCTTCAGATATCTCATAATTATTTTGACAATAGTCATATGTGACTCTTTGGGATTAGCGGAGAATCTTGCAACTATTCTAACTGCATGTGATATATTTGGTCTTGTGTGAACAACATACATCAGTTTTCCAATCATTAATCTATATAAGGTCTAATTTACCTCATTGGATTTCTTCTTTTTTCAGCTTACATCCGGTAGCCATAGGTGTTCAACTGGTTTGGAATCTTCCATCTTGAATATCTTCAGCACTTCCTTGATGTATTTTTACTGAGTGATGTATATATCTGCATCTTGTTGAAGAATCTATAGAACAAGAAAGAATTTTATCTCTCCAAACATAGACATTTCAAATTCCTTTCTCATTTTATTAGCAAAGGATTTGCATAACAATTCATTTCCGCCAAAAATGACATGATCAACAAAAAAATTCGGCAATCAGAATGTTACCATCGGTATCTTCTTTTAAGTATAGATTGCTATTTTCACTTGTTCTAACAAATTTTATACTAATGAGATATGAGTGAAGTCTTTCATATCAGGCTCTTGGTGATTGTTTCAATCAATACAAAGCTTTATTTAGTCTACATACCATGTTTCTCTTGTCTAGATCAACAAACCCTTATAGTTGTTTAATGTATACCTCTTCTTCTAGTATTTCATTGAGGAATGCAGATTTGACATCCATCTGGTATACCTTGAATCCTTTAAATGCAGCATAAGCAAGTAAGATTCTAACTCCTTCTAGTCTAGTAATGGGTGCAAAGGTTTCTCCATAATCTATACCTTCTTCTTGTGCATATCCCTTGCATACTAACCTTGTTGTGTTTCTAGTGACTTCTCCATTCTCATTCAGCTTGTTTCTGAATATCGATTTGGTATCGATGACATTCTTATCATCTAGTCTCGGTACTAGTGTCCATGTACTATTCTTCTCAATCTGTTCTATTTCTTCATTCATAGCACTGACCCATTCTTCATTCTCAAGTGTAGTTTTAACAGATTTAGGCTCAAAATCACAAAGTAAACATCTGGTGTTTAGTGACTTACTTCTTGTTTCTTTTCCAGCCTTCTTGTCTCCTATGATTTGACTATGTGGATGATGTCTTCTCACATACTTTGCAAGTTTCGGTTCATCTATATGTTCATCATTCTAATGATAATCTTGACCTTCATTCTCATCTCCATTGTTCAGAACATCATCTTGAGGATTATCCTGATTTTCGGTAATTGCAGCCTGATGCTCGGGAGCAATGTCCTGATGCTCGGGTGCGACACACTATTGTTCGGGTAGAGTGTCAGGTTCTGTATAGACAATCCTTTTGTATTCCTCTGGTTCATTTTTTCTTTCCTTATCATTCTTTATTGCAATTTCATCTATTTTCACATTTGCACTTTCAATGATTTTGTTACATGACTTGTTAAGACATTTATAAGCCTTTCTTTTTGTTGAATACCCTAGGAAGATACCTTCTTCACTTTTGTAGTCAAGATTTCCATTTCTATCATCCTTCAATATATAACATTGACTACCAAAGATTCTAAAGTAACTTACATTGGGTGTATGACCATACCAAAGCTCATAGGGTGTCTTCTTTGTGTCCTTCTTCAATTGTACTATGTTTAATGTGTAGACAACAGTACTGACAAATTCCCTCCAGAAATTTTGAGTGATGATTTTCTCAATCATCAATGTTCTTTCACAGTCAACAATTGATCTGTTTCTCCTTTCAGCAATTCTATTTCTCTGTGGTGTTCTCAGTGCAGAAACCTATCTTTTAATTACATGCTCATTGAAATAGTCAGTGAATTCTTTTGAAGTAAATTCCCCTCCTCTATCTGACCTTAAGTATTTCAATTTCTTTTCACTTTTCTTTTCTACCATTGCTTTATACCATTTAAACATCTTAAATTCTTCTGATTTATCTTTTAAGAACATGAATGTCATCATTCTAGAATAATCATCAACAAAAAGAATAAAATACCTATCTCTATAGTAGCTCTTTGTCCTCATGGATCCACATAGATATGTATGGACTAATTCTAGAATTACATTAGATGTATGGTTTTTACTCTTGAAACTAGACTTTTTCATCTTACCTTTTTGACAATTCTTGCACATGATATGCTCGGGCTTAGTCATGCTCGGTAAGCCTGTGACATTCCTTTTGTTGCTTATGTTTATCATGTTGTCAAAGTTCACATGACACAATATTTTGTTCCACAACCATATGTCTTTGTTTCTAGCCATTAAACAAGTGGTATTAGTGTCATCAAGATACAAAAGGTTACCTTTTGTCTGCTCACCGGTACCAATCAATCTTCCTGATTCATTGAAGATCTTTGCCTTCTTATTTTCAAATGCTACTCTGTGACCTGAAATGTTCATCTGCGAAACACTTAACAAATTATAATTTAGTCCTTTAACCCAGTAAGCATTTTCACATTTTATCAGGTTATTCAACATTATGGTTCCTTTACCTTCATATGGACAAGGTGTATCATTTCCCATTCTCACTGAACCACCATTATAGTATTCCAAAGTCTCAAACTTTTGTTTATCACCAGTCATATGGTGAGTGTAACCACTATCTATGATCTAGACATCATTTTTACTAACTTTGGATATGAGTGCAGTTTCTACATACCTTTCTTCATCTTCATCTAAATCATCCTTCATGGCTACAAATACCATCTCGATGTCTTCTTCTGATTCGGTGTCAGTGTCATCAACTCTTTTCTTAGCTAGGTAACAAGATTTCTTCCCTTTGTCCTTTTAGTCTCAGGTATCTCTCTTGTCAGATTGTCGGTTGCTTTGGTAATCTCTATTATCACCTTTATCAAACTTCTTCTCATATGATTTGTCATTTCCTCTGTCATCTTTTCTTTGGTTTGGACATCTTGCAGCAAAGTGTCCAACCTCTTTACAATTGAAACATACAAGTGGTAATTTACCTTTATATCTACCTTTGCCTCTCTGCAATCTTCTGGCTATTAGTGCTTCAATCTCATCAAGTCCTTGATCCTCATTATCACTGTCACTATCATTTCTAACAACATGTCTTTGACTTGAGTTACTTATATTTAAAGAAGATTTGAATGCAGATTCTATAGATGGTAAGACACTATTATCAAAGTTGTTCATCTCAAATGAAATTAGTCTACAAATCAGACTATCTAGAGTAACTGTATTGTTTGAAACTGCTGTCATTTATTAAATAACAGAAACTCTAATAGCATATACAAGCAATAAGGTTCTTAAGATTTTACTTTCAACTGTCTCCTCTTCAGGTACACCTCCAACTCCTTAGATAGCATTTACTACCTCTTTGATTTTGCAAATATACTGAGTGATATTTTCTCCTTCTTTCATCCTTAGGTCATCAAACCTCCCTCTTAGGATTTTTGCCTTTTCTCTTTGTACATTGGCATCTCCTCCATGTACTAGCTTCAACTTATCCCGCATTTTCTTTGCAGAGGTGCAGGTTTTGACATCTTCAAACTCAGCATCAGAGAGTGATGATGCAAGTTCTATCATCATGCACTTATGCTCATGCTTTACTTTTAATTGCTCAAGAGTGCAAGGTCCTATCGGCAAGACATATTTAGTATCTAAGTATTGAACAATATCATTTCCAATACTTGATAGGTGGAGTCTTATTATTCTTTCCATGATGCAAAGTTGTCTAATTTAACTTGGGCACATGTCGTCTATTCATATTGTGATCTTTTGCTTGAGTTGTTAAAATTCCTTTCTAAGCACACAAGCTCTGATACCAATTGTTAGTAATAACTGAGGGGGGGGGGGGGGGGGGGGANGGGGTGAATCGGTGGCCTAAAAAATATTCCAATAATCAACCCAAAAACTTTGTACCACAATATTAAGCCTCTAGTTATCTCCATTCATATAAGATGAATGCCTCCAAATACTATTATCAAATTACTACTGCTCGGAATGCTTTGTTAAACCTTCTACTGTATGTTTACCGAATAAGAGTCTGTTAATTTAGCAAAAGACATTAAATTATCTAGTGTATACCGATCAATCCAAATTAGTTATGTGTAATGAAAAACACTAAAGTAATGACTCATAAACACATTGACACATGAATTTATAGTGTGGAAACCCTGTTAAGGGAAAAACCACTTGGGACAGGTAACCCAAAAATTTCACTCTTCTGAAGTGAGATCAGTGAAGAGCCAACCATGTTAAAGGTTACAAACACACTGTTAGGTGTGACCTTGTTAGAGGATTTAAAATTTTAGTCTGTCTCTTGATATCGGGCATATCTATGCTACCTTCCTTGATCAAACACTCACTTGGCCTATCAATAGGTATCTGGCATCTCATGCTATCTCCATGATAAAAAAATTTGATACTCCTTGGGATTTATCTCAATATAGAAAGGATATTTAAATCTCGCTTGATTAAGAGACTTTCTGAATCAATGGTTAAACTAAGATAGTATGATGTGTTCACATATAAAACTTATACTTGCAGATTTTTAGATCTATTTTAATCTCATAAAACTATTCTGATCAATATATCTCAGTTTATACCTTTTCTCCACTTTGATTCTGCTTGGTGATGTTGTGCTATGTTGCTCAGTGTCTGCAAAAAACTTTAGCTCTTTCCTTAGCTTGATTGATCAGGACATGAATTTTCTCTTCATCAGTTTCTCTTTAGCATCCTCTTTTCATTCATTCACCCACACAATCCATAATGAATTGAGTTGTCTCTTTATAGGCATGATATCATCGTTGTTAGGTTCTTTATTTTCTTGATCTTGACGTGATCCACAATTCTTGCCAATTATATTTAAAGCAAAACTCATGTTTTATCTCGCAAAGAACTTCTTGCCAACTGGACAAAACAACTTTAAATCCCTTACTTATCTCTGGCTTTATCTTGTCGATGAAAACAAAGATAACTATCAGTTAAGTCCATATTTAGCTCTGCAAGCTAGATATTTTGTCATTTCTAAACTTAAGTTAATTTCAGTGTCTAACTCTTTGATAGCTTCGGTCAACACTCCAGTTCCCCTCGGGCTTCTCCATCGGTTCACACTATGTTTCTAGCCGTTGGTTATGCTTGTGGTTCTTCTCGTCGGTAATGCTCATCGGTGTTCTTTCTCGGGCATCACTATGACTTGACTTTCGATGATCTCTGT
>MU224396.1:178839-194270 GCA_018584345.1 Thuja plicata
GGGAAGGGGGATTGTGAAAGACTTGTTATCATTGTATTGTATATTTCTAATATGTTTGGATGTAGGGCAGACCAGGAGAATGAAGGATCACTCACTGATTGCATGATAACCCAGTTTTGAAGGGTCAGTTGTTGAGGGGACAGTCAAGGTCCAGATGATTGGACCATTAGAGGACCCTATTTCTTTATATTAATTGCTATTCAAATTGGATGCATGGATTTCTTGTGAATTATCGGCTGCTATGTACCCTGTAACTGGATCCGTAAATCTGCATATACTTCTCTAGGGTTGTAAGCCACTTAGGGATCAAAATAGAGAAACTAAATAAAAATCATTCTTTGTCCTATTTCCTTTTAACAAAGTCTCAAGTATCAATGATATAATACATTTGATGCCCTAAGCTATCAATACAAATGGCGCCTAGCTAGAAGCTCACAGGCTGTCCATTTGATAACCACAGTCAACATTTCAAAAAAATGGATATCCTTGAGCACAATCACCAATAAAATCAAATAATGGAGTTAAAGCACGGGCTAGGGCATGACACCAATAGAATGCGGTCATTTCAGTGACAACAATATACAATGGTGTCATTAAACACATATGCCAGTAATATTAAAAAATGTGAATCCAAACATTTGAATACAGTGAATTGATATCCTTGAGCACAAGCACCAATAACATCAAATAATAGAGATAAAGCACTGGCTATGGCACGACACCAGTAGAATGCGGTCATTTCAGAGAGAAACTCCCTCAACAATAAAATGAAATGCATTTGAATATGATGCTAGAGGCTCAAAAGATGAAGAAATCACATACCTTCTCCCGCGCTTAGCTGTCGCTCCCTTTCTCCCGCTCTCCAATCGAAATGAAAATGATGAGGCTATTTCACTTTTTTTTTCAATGTATACCCCAAATCTGTCAGAATTTTGATGGTCAATTAAACACCCATCGGAATACTGACATCATCGGGGCCTATTACAAAAAAAAACACCAAATTCATAAGAAAAAGTTACCTGTCGGAAATTTCTGTCAGAATTTGGCCCCAAAGTAGTAGTGATCCTTCTCTATCCTCCAAGTCCATTCTTGGTCCCTATATCCCAAAGCTGAAACCATCAAACCTTCCATCTATATTGGGTCCTTATATCCCTCTAGCTGTCATGCCTATCACTTCTATCTTTTCATCCACTTACCGTACCCCCCATCAAGATCAACAAAGACACACATCCTTGAAATCTCCCTATCAACCCATCTGTATGACCCAGTCATATCGACCCTATTCATCCATAGTTCCCAAGTATTTTGGAAGCAATTTGGATGTGCAAGGAAGAAATCATAAATCCAAGAATCCACTTACATATGAAGATCACTATGTCCAATGTAATCGACATGTGACTACAACAAAAAAAATTATTCAAGAGACCACAAAGGTCGACTGAGAAAAGATTAAAATCAAATAAAATATGGGTTTCTAAATCCATCATGGAAGAATTGCGTTCTAAATCATCCAAAAGCAAAGGAAAAACAAAAGCTATGTGGATTCTCAAGTCTTTTCTAAAGGACCCTGATACAAAAACAAAATCAAAATTTATGTGGATTCCCAAGTCTCACTTAAAAGACTTGAATAAAAAGGAAAAGTCGGAGTTGGCATCCAAGCTTCCAAAGTCTTTCACTTCATCTCCATCTAAACTTCTCCCATCTTCTAACTCTATTTTGGGTCCTCATGTCCCAAAATCCATTACCTTGAATACTTCACCATCTTCTCCATCCATCTTGGGTCCTCGTGTACGAAGATCCACATCCACTCATCCATCAAAGTATCAAGCTATTCCATCCATTTTTCCTTCATTCATCCACTACCCTTCAAGGGGTGTGTCAATGTTGATCTTATCACCATTTCCATCCACCTCTATACAAACCTTTCAATACCCTATCTAATATCCCGCACCTACCTACTACCCATCCATCCCATATCCTTCCATTCCTCTTATCCAATCCATCACATAAATCCTTGGCTACCATCTTCCTTATCCTCCATTGCATTCCCTACCATCACCCTATCAGTATCTTTGAGCATCTTTTCAGTGGCCTTGGCCCATCATGGTATATCCTTCAAAGGAGCACTATCTAAAGAGAAAGAAGCTTAAGTTCCTCCATAAAATCAAAAGTACAAAAAGAAAAGAAAAAGTGCCTCAATGAAAACCTGGTAAATAGGCACCTTGGTAACAAAAGTAAAGATAAATCAATCCGTCCTATGGTGAAAACCACTTCTTGTGGCGCCTTGGATAAGTACCATGATGAAAACCTGGAAAACGGGTGTCATGCATAATTCCTCCTACTTTCACTCTTCTCTTGGGGGCAAGTTCCTTCCATGTCATCCTATCCATCATATCTTACATCGAGCTAGTCCATGAGCATCCATGTTCCTTCATGTGATCTTGACAAGGTTGAGCCTATCTTGACATTCATTATCCTTTCCATCAGCTTATTTAATTTATCTAATCCATGGTAGTCTATTGTGATCTTGCTTATCCCAAGCCTATCCTTCCTATCTCAAAAAATCCTTTGCACTAATCCCAAAACATCCACTTATACCTCCATCACCCCTTATCCCGATCGTGCTATGCCATCACTATCCTATGTAATTGACCCCTTGGTCTTGATCAAAATGAAGAATAAAAAATGAAAAAAGGTTTCTCAAAAACTTCTTGACATGTCCATTCTTTTGGACCACATGCTTTCATGACATCAGGTCATTATCCTATATTCTATCTAGCACTTCTCCATGAGCCTACAATTATATATTATTTTTTCCCTAGCTTGTGTAATATTGAGGAGGCTATCCTTGAGGGTTGCACTCACCCTCTTCATCCACCATTGTCTATTCACCTCATCCATTAGCTTTCTAATACATTTGTAATGTTCTCCACCTTGCTAGACATTGGGGGTAAACCAATGTGATCTCGCTTCAGAATGAACACTTTGGTTCTTTTGAGAACCATCCTAGCTTGAAACTGATCCAACATCATAGTCTGGGGGCAATCGATCAGATTTGTCCTTGCAGTATGAGTCAAGTCAGTCATCGCAATCATAGTTTATTAACATGGGGCATGGGTCCCCACATCAGATCACATATTTGGATTACACCAGAGTAAATAATTCTATCATTTCTGAGGGAAAACTTGCTACTGATGCAGCATGTGTTTCTCAACACCCTAATCAAAAGTGTTTCTTAACACTATCTTTAGACACATTTGTGTTTCTTAACACACACTGGATACCACAAACGTAAACAACAGATCGATAGCACTCAAACACATCGCACTCACAAGCACAATGGTGTTTCTCAACACCTCATACATGTACACATATGAAAACTTTGAAACTGGTTGAAGTATACTGAACTTCTCTTTGTGTGATGTATGTTCTCATTGATTTTCGTTAATCTTTTCTTTGTCTACTGCTTGTTGGTGTGGTCCCGATGATCCAATAACTTTAAATAAATAGGGTGTATGTGGTAAGAGCTCCTACATTAAGGCAGAAAAGCCTCACATCCCTCGATCCTATTTATTTGTATGCCAAGGTGAGGTCAGAACTATCTCCTTGAATGTTATTTCTCTGTTTGTTTATGCAGGATCATAGTCATGGTTATCTTGGTTTAAATGCCTCGATACTGGTGCACTCTTGCAACATGAACTAGAAACAACATTCAGGTCATCTCAACTTTTGTGCCCCAATTCTTACATTAGTTTCTCATATCTTATCCAATGAAAGTCATATTCATATTCTTATGGTCATAGTGGCACCAGTAAGGATTGTATCAATTTTGATGTTTTGAAAATGCTCGATGATGAAAAATTTCAAAGCTAAAGGTTTAGTGACTACACCTCAGGTTTCATTCATGTTAGTCTTGCTTCTACATCTACATCTGCATGGTGTTGAAATCTGCATAATATCAATATCTTCCTCCAATTTGAAGGATCTGAGGTTCTTATCGATCAATCTTCCTTTTGCCAAGTGGTCAGTTGTGTGTTGATTGACATGAAAATGACACCCTTGGCTAATTTGACTGTCTTGATTCCATTTTCAGGATCAAAATTGAAATCTAAAATCATCTTGCTTGTCATTTTTTACGTTTGAATTTTTCAGTCAACTTCAGTTGACCATTTGCACAACCAATGGAAATCTCTCATGCTTTTCTTCTAATCAATCCTCCTATCTTACCTTTGGTCAATCTCGGTCAAGTAAGACCTCCCATAAAGTATAGATTTTGTCCTAACCGCTTGTGACCTCTTTCTAATCAGATCAACTTCTTCTTGTATCATGTTATCAATCAAATTGCTTTTCATCACTGGGCACCTAGCCATATTTCAATTTTGCTCCCGAGGAGGCAGGATTAGGACATCAACATTCCGCTGATCACATCCTCAATCAAAACCCCATCGCTTGGGGCATCTCAAATTCATCACATCAAATCAAGTTGAGATCATCTTAAAATTAAAGGCAACCTAATTAGTGATCTTATATAGTGAAGAATACACTCGAAACTAGACAAGATCGGTCTTATACATGCTATTCATTATTGAAACTAGATACATTGATCAAATTGGCTTAATCACTTCAAATCAAGTCAATTTGTTTGCTAATCAAATCTCTTAATGGTAATAAGTTTCATCGCTTCAAATCAAACTAGTTATTCGTTCAAACCAATCAAAAGGTTTAAGAGTTCCTGACAAATGTTCAGTTTGATCGCTTCAAATCAAACTGAGCATTATATTTATATCTTTTGATCGATCTTAATCTAACCTATCTTGAAGTCAGTCTTCTTCAAAAGAATGGTTTCATCGCTTCAAATCAAACTGTTCTGGGTCTTCTCGCTAACAGGTCTTTGAATCAATGCGTTGATCGCACATCAATTCAAAGAGGGGCAAATGTAACGACCTAAAAGTGGTCACCTAAGCCCTAAACCCCTAATCTCTGTCTCATATCAAGAAACCCTAATCTTGATAATTATAAATCCTAAACCAAACAGGCAATTCATCAATTTCAAGCTAATCTGACATGAATCCTAGGTCCTAATTAATCAACATACTTGATTAATTAATTAATTCCTAAAAATACAATATATTGGCAAATAAACCTTAAGTTAATTATTTAATTGATATTCTGATATATTATTTAAATAAAATTACAAATTTTTCAATTAAATAAATAAGGGAATAAATTAATTAATAAAAACAAAATGTGCATTTAAAATCAATTAAATCTTTAAAAATGCATATGATGTCATCAGCTGATTTTTGAATTGGAAATAAATCTATTTTATTCAGTTAATTTATTATTATCTTTTCTCATTTTGGAAACAAATCTGTTTTATCCATTTAACTTAATCTTATCTATTTATCATTTTGGAAACAAAGTTGTTAACTGAAAATCAATTTGGAAGTTTCCAAAAAGACTGAATCTTTCGACCAATCAAATTGCTTGCACATGGATTATGCTTCCTCAAATTGAATCTGAGCCACTCATTTCCTCTAATCTCAACCATCTATTTGGGAGAGATTTTCTATTAAAGAGAGCTTCATTTCCTTCACAAAGGATCCCAATTTTTAGCTAATGTTATTATGCAATTTTCATTTCTTAAGCTTTCAAGCATTTTAGCATTTCAGAGCTTTTTGGTTGAATAATTGTTATTTTACTTTCAATCATGCAAACCATAATCTAGAGTACATTTCAATTTGGTTCTTTAAAAATAACAAAATCATTTCAAATTGGTGTCATAAAATCAATCTAATTAGCGTGGGATCAATCTTACATTTGCATATTCATTCTAGTTTCATCATTTAGCTAAATCTTTTAAATCCTTCGTTTAGGATCTGGTGTAGTCTCTGTTTCTTGCGGTGACCTGAGATAAATATTCAAACTCCTGCCTACTAGAAGGAAATAGATTGGTTTAGGTTAGTCATTTATTTATCGCATTTAGTTTAAGCTAACCATGCAATGATCTATTGAAGTGTGTGTGTTTGCAGCTTGTAGACAAAAACCCAAAATCACGCATACACTAACTACATGTCTTCATTCCTTGTTTAAAATCTTGCATAAGTGGGATTTTTGTCGATCTTTACATGACATCTTGGGTATCATTTACATGTAATATGAAATTAAAACTCCATTGTGCATATTTACAAGGAAATATTTGAACATTTAAAGAGTTCATAATATTTTGGTGGGCATTTTTAAGCTTGATTACATATCTTCTCTTTAAAAGATCAAATGCATGTATCTACAAACTAAAAACACGTTATTGGTTTTTAATGAGCAAGATGGCAATTTTTTTTATATCTATTCTCATACAAAAGCTCATTTTATAGTTTAAAATGACTTGTAAAGATTGTCAAAGATCCTGTCAATGAACATCATGTATAGGCAGCGATTTTGGGACTCTTTACATGTATGATTAAAGGTTGTAAAGGCTTTGTAAAAGCCTATTATGTCCTAATGATGATATTTTGAATACATATTGCATTTTTATAACGTGTATATGTTAAAAGACTTGAATGTTTTCCACAAAACCCTATTTTTGGCATTATAAAGCAAAGGCGTCAATTTTATATGCATTAAATATATAAAAATATATTTTCAAACCTTGTGCATATAACTCACAAACTTGTCACTGCTTGTATACGTGGGTATGACTTGTGATTGCTCTCTTAAATCCGGTCATTACTCAAAATAAGTGATTTAAAATTTGAAAGGTCAAAGCAAAAGGTGGTATAACTTGTAAGTGGCTTATTAAAGCCCGTCTATACTCAATCACAATCAAAATAATGTGTTTTTGGCTTTGCAAATCCTGTAATATGTGCAGTCAAAGCTGAAAACCCCATTTTTAATTAAAAATGACAATTCATGAGCTTGTAACATGGTTTGAAAAGCTCATTTTTTTATTAAAATGGAGCTCGAGCACTTGTGGCATCAATTTTAAAGTCTGTATACAACACAAAAACATGGATATTTGAAGAAAATGCAAGTTTCGAGTTTGCAATTTCATTATAGAAGCCCGTCTAGGGCATAATCATCTCATTTATAGCTTGCAATACTTTATACAAACCACTTTTTCTCTTGAGGGCGTAATTTTTCTTCCTCATTAAATCCCCACTTGTAAAAAAATCTAAAATCAACATGGTGCAAGTTTGAATGGGTCTTTGACTTCCTATCTTCTTGCATTTTGGCTCTCATCCATGGCCATTTGTCAGAGATTTGTAGAGGACTGAGTTTTGGTGAGAAGATTTAATTAAACTCTACTTATATAGCTGTGATTTTGGAGAGTTTTCCCAAATTTGAAATCATTAGGATTTGTGAGAATTTATTTAAGAATTTAAAGTCTTCTCCTTCTCCAATGCATTCTAAATTCATAAGAAGAGGTATGTTTTTTATTTATTTTGAGTTCTTTTGATGCAAGCTAGGGATGTTTTGTTTGGTTTGTTTTTGTTTTTGAAATTACAAATCTATTTTGCAATTTTTTGTTTTCTTTGAAACAATGTGAGTTCTTCCCCTCATTTGCAAATGAAAATTCCTTTCAATGCAATGATCTTTCTAAAATCTCACGAAGGTTTTTCTCAAGTTGCAAATGCACAAAGTTCCTGAAACATATGTTGATCTTCCCTAAATTCAATGAAATTCTTTCAAAGTTGCAATGCAAGGCACTCATTTTTAAATTTGCAGTCAGGATTAAAAACCTAGTCCATGAGATTGTTTTATCCAAAAAGAGCAAGTTTTTTCCACTATTTGCAATGCACGCAAAAAAAACCCACCTTTAAGTGTTTTACACATGCTTTTGAATAGACTACAAATGGACCTCAAAAACCTGTTTGTAGGCATCAAGTAATTTTTAGATGACCTGCAATAGGACATAAAAACCCCACTTACAAAAGAAGATTTTTTCATTCGTATATATAAGTCAAAGTACTTCATTTCCATACCAAATCCTTGTTGTCCATCACTTGCAATACTCCTATAAAACCTCTTTTTTCAACCTTCCTTCCATCAAAATAGTTTATGTCTTCCAATACTTCATTTTTTGGTTGATATAAATCCCTCCATTCGTATCCAATACTTGTATGCTTCCATATCTGCAAGGTTTTAGTGTTCTATAGATTTATTTGTGCCATTTAAAGATGTGCTCATGTTATGGGATTTCCATGTTGCAGCTATGTCTACAGGTGTACCTTCTATATCAGAGAAGTTAGTTTCTCCAAGAGGAAAAAATAAAATGAAATATCAATATGACAAGTTCCTGAATTCTCTCACACCTTCCCAGGTGACATCTTACATGGAGGAGGTTAGAGATACATAAATCAGACACTTAGACATGGTTGAATTCTTGAAAAGAGTAGAAACCTCCACCAAGAAAGAAATGGCTCCTATCATTGATAGTCATATTCACTTGGTTTCCACATTTGAAGTAGTAGATTTATAACCTTAATTCGTAATGGTACGTGCACATCATTTTGATCCCAAGTCTAGAACCATCAAGGATTAATATGGAAATGCTATCATCAATTTCGATCATGACACAATTGATAGGTTTTCCAAGGTTCCATCTTTTCTTGTGGTTGTTGACATGACAAAGGGGAAAGCCCTAAAAATATGGAACAAGGAGAAGCATGATTATGTAAAGTACATTAATGAGAACTGGTTAGTGAATAAGATGCCTAACTTGGCAAGGTGGCCCAAAACTATTCACAGGTCAGATTTCCATGAGGAGATTAATGACTTAATTATATTACTCACCAGGATTGGGGGCCTTAAATAATATTGTTATTTTTAATCGTGGATGTATAACTTTATATCCTTGATTATCATATCCAAGAAAAAGATCTTCTAGGGAGAGATGATTAGTGACATACTTTGTGAGAAGTTGTCTTAAGTCACCGAGACTCTTACATTTTATATGAAATTCTAAATGGTCTATATTATAGCTTCCCTTGGTTCTTTTTTTGGTCTTTCGACCAAAGGTGATAGGTCACTAGTGTCAGTATGGGATCACTATGAACAAATCACTTTCAAATCAAGCCTATCATACTATAGAAGGGTGCAAGATGCCTTGTTTGGGTATTTTATGTGCCTCTTTGATAAAGATCTTCCAAATAAGCGCGTGTCAAAGGAGGCTTGGCACAAAGTGAATGAATATGGTTGTTTGTTTCTTTAGTTCCCAAACTTCACCTATATGAGGGTTGGATATTTCCACCGCGAGCCTTACACACTCCCACACTACCCGACTGAAAAGATCATTTTGATGTAGCTTGCAAGGCAACTCATGGTTGTTCAAACTTATTAGTCTACTCTTCATAGACCTAGTATGGGGATTTCCTCACAAAACCCACTTCGCATTGGAGGATATGCTTTGACTATTGTGACCAAGGCTAAGTGCACATAGGTAGAAATTTGAGAGATCACACTCAATAAGTTCATATCTAGGAGCTATTTTGATTACCGAGGCATGAATAATAAGATAAAGAAGAGCTTTGCACATATTCGTCACCTTGAGGATATATGGATTGACATGCGCATTGAGGTAGAAATTAGAAAGATGGACTACTTTAGGCTCACCTTGAAGCAACTTATAGAGTTCAACTTAGCCCCGATTCTTGTTGGTGTTGAAGATGATCATGACATCTTAGATCCTGGATACCATAACCATCATGTTGAGAGTCTTCCTATCTTGCCACATTCTTGGTCACTAAAAGAAGAAAATCTATCTGGGAAAAAATTCAGCCTATCCTAGCTAACACCAATAGTTGGCTAAAGACAATAGGCCTAAGATGTATCAAAATAAAGGCAGGAAAGGAATTTGATCATGTTTGCCCGATTAGACTAAAGTCAGAAGTTAGAGGTAAAGGAAAGGATGATTCTTCAGTTTTAAAAAATCAAGTTTATTTTGAAGCTCACCAACAAGGGGGAAAATCCATTGTTAAGATATTCAAGCCAATTATTAAAGCAAGGAATGAAGCATCATAATCTAAAAGAATTCAGTTAATTGATAGTGAGGATGAGCTACAAGATGATGTCACACCTGATGTATATTATCCAAAGGATGCGGAAGCAACACCTGCATTATCAGAGTCTACGCTAGTATCTGATGAGGCTCCTGTGTCTACACTTGATATGGATGTAGATTCCTTTTCTATAGTGTATGTTCCTATCGTGGATCCTCTAGTTGACACATCTATGATACCTATTTCCTCAGTTGCTCTAACATCTATTCCAAAGGATCATTTGGGTAGCTTGAAGATTGTATTTGATTCATATGCTTCTTTTCCCAATCTATCATATATGTCTATGACACTGATCAATACTTATGTGGCACCATTCAAGAATTTCATGGACAAAGCATCACAAAGTAATTCAACACCAGCAACCATTCAACATAAGACTCTAGATATATTCACAACAGTTGTGCAGACAGAGTCAGTGTCCATTGTGGCAACTACTTCTACATCTTAAGGTAATTAATTCTCTCTACCTCCATGGCTAAGCACCATTACTTAGAAGAGGAAGAAGTGAGAGGCTCATCCAAAAGAGTTTGGTTTCAGATGACTCAACAAGGCAAGGCCCCCAAAAAGTAAGAAGGAAAAGATATTGTCCAGGGTCACAATTGATCAAAATGAATTCAAATGTGTTGAGGTTATTGAACCTGTGGTTAACAAACCTACAAACTAATTGCATGCCTTTGATTACACGTTCACAAAAATTAATCCTGATAAACAAACATAACTAATTTTTCAATAGGAAACACATGATGCAGTGGCCTCACTATCTAAAAAGAATGATCGATTGTGGGAGAGGAAAAATGAGCTTTAAGCAAGATAATGCTCGACTACTAGAAATCATTGAAAAGATGAATAAATATTTGCAAAGAGTTGAACCTATTTATTCTTATCTTCAAGAGGAAACAAACAAGCATGCGAAGTAGGTTGGTTACAAATCCAAAGATATAGATGATTGGGGCAGCTAACTATAGTCATAGGGGATACTAGTGATTAGAGATGCTTTCCGAGTTCTGAACCACTTCATGGAAATCGTCATGAAATTGAATGAGCTTCTCACATCGTTCAACCAATAATTGAAGGTCTTAGATGAAGACTTGAGCATTTGGAGGAGGATGCCTGATGTTGACCTAGATATGTTGTGTGAATATGAATTTATTTCCTCTTAGGAAATGTACTTCGATTACTTGGATTTGTTTGTCAACAAAGAACAATTCATTAAGGGACTGGTGACGGAAGTGAAGGCAGTTGTGGATTCTTTCCAAGAATAAGAACACACAATCAGTAACAGTTTTAACGAGCTAACATGTAAGGTAGTAACTAAAAATGATGAGTTGATATCAGGAGATCTTGTTATGAAAGAGTTCATGAAAGTAATTCACCTAGAGGCTAGAGCTTGAGGTGGATGGCTTCGATTTTAACTCAATTGAAAAACTGACAAGCTATAAGGTTCTACTGAATCATCTTCGAAACAATTTTGGAAGGTACAACAAAGACGTTTTCAAAGGTGAAAGCATGATTCACAAGACAACTACTATTGCAAAACACACGGGTACACCAATCCTATTATTGTACATGGGTCTCTTTTCAAGTTTGAGACTTTCATCGATGCTCTCTAAAGATAATTCCTAAGTGTCATGCACACTAAATTTTTTTCCCATGTTTTATAGATAGATATAGATTTGGTGATAGATTACATCTAGGATGGAAACAAGTTGTAAATACAGGGGGAATTGCACCTATATAGTCGTCACATGCAATCATATTTCAAGTGCATTAGGCCTTGTAATTCAGAATAAGTCAAAATAGGTTTTTGAAAAATTCAAAAATAGTTAAGGGTTTCCTTTTATTTATCTACTTTTGCCTCCCCTCCCCACCTCTATAAAGGGGTGGTTTCATTGTAATTTTCATCTTTTTTTTATGCAAATAGGCTATGCTAAAATCTATTGTGACTTGAAAACTTTTTGTTTCTTGACGCAAGATTTCTAAAGTAGATAAAAGAATCAAGTGTTCTCAAACTTTGTGTTGTGAATATTGAGATTAATTGGTGTATTCTTATGTTGCATTAATTATTCTATCTTTGGTTTATCTTATAGTTTATTCTAGATAAATATTTTGAGCATTCAATTTGATTTTTTAAAGACTTTGTGCTTCAAGAAGGAGAGTTTCTATAATTGATAGTGGTTGTGAATACTTAGAGCTAAAATACTTTGTGCTTCAGTCATAAGTTCTTTTAAAATTAGTAAACACTCAGTAAGAGACTTTGCACCTTATTTATTGTTTAGATTATAGAATCCTTTCGGGATAAGTGCAGGAAACTTTGGGTTTTTGTAACTATTCCACCTATATAAGTAGATTGGTGTCTTTGCTTTTGTTCTTACATCAACCCCTGAGCCATCGATATTATCATAGTTATAGGTACTCTTTGTTGAATTTAAAGTTGTTCTTAAGTTATTGTAAAATCATTCCTAAAAAAAGAGGAACTGATCAAATAGAACTGCCTTATTTTGTAATTTTAGTTAAGTTTCTATTGAAGCCACCTATGGTAAGAAGGGAGCCTCCCATATTGCTGAGAGGAGAGAGAAATCTCATGATACGTTGCTTAAAGTCATAATTTTGCAAGTTGTAGTCACAATGACTTTCAAAAATTTTAGCCAACAATTTTTGGCAACTTCGCTGGGGACGAACGCATTCGGAAGCCTCACGCTTTCATTTGAAGTTGTTATTTATTGTTATTCATCTTGTTTTACAAGTTGTTCACATTGGAGGGGTTACGTTATTACATCTAACATAATAAGGGAAAAAGAGCAAAAAGTGTTTCCCCAAGTGTTGCTCAAAAAGTTAGGCTTGACCTCTTTAACAATAGAACCCCTCATCTACGAACTACCAGTTATCCACCATCCAAGAAAAAGGTTTCTATAACAAGTGAATCTTCATCTTTATTTTAGAGGTTTTTGATTCCTTTTATTCAAGTATTTCCCATAATGGCTACGGGTCCATGGGGGATGACTTTTGGTCCTTGCAATCTCACCCCACCACTTCATCCACTTCCATCATGCCCGTGTAAGAACTTTCCTTAGTTTTATGGAGATGGAAAGTAACACCCAGATGAGCACATCAAAGCATTCTATATTTCTTGTGGTGTGCTTGGAGTGGAACACCGAAATGTTTTTGTAAGTCTCTTCATAGAGACTTTATAAGGTATTGTTGCGGATTAGTTTTACAACCTTTCCACTGGAGCCATTACTGACTGGGACACATTGAAGACTAAGTTTGAACAACATTTCAAGCCTGCATAGGATTAACATGCTTTTCTTGCTCAACTTACACAAATAAAGAAGGCTGCATAGGAGGTTATGCATGAATTCACTCCCAAGTTCAACAAACTAGCAAATTAGATTCCCACTACTTCACAGCCAACTACAGAGAACCTAAACTGCTTTTTCATCAACACAACATCCATAAGTTAGTTTCTTACTAAGAAGAGCCATTCCTACTAGTTTGGTTAATGCTCAAACTCTGGCAACAGAGATTGAAAATGATCTCATCATGGATGGAAAGATCCTCAAGGACCGGTCAAAAGGAAATTCCTCCAACGAAAATTCTTTTAATGATGGTTCAACTTCAGGTAGTACATATCCTATGGTTCAAAAATTGGCAAATGAGTTGCTTGCTCTCAAAAAGTAAATATCTCAAGGATCTTTTATTTCTCAGTATAAAGATATCCCATGAAGGACATTTCCTAACACTGCTAACAGTTATGCAACAAAGAATCAAAGAAATATTCCCCCTCCTCTGAAGAGGCTTGCACTTGAATCCCCGCCAGGCAAATCAGCCACATGGTATTATGAAACTGATCAAATTGGTTTCATACCAGATGATTATCAAATGGAGAAAAATTCTGCTCTATGAAATAAAAATGATGAAACAACTGGCCAATCTAACATTGGGTATGTACATTACAAGGATACAAAACTTGAAGAGAGTTTCGGTCATGCCTATGTGGTTATGACATGTTCTCAAATGTAGTTAGCCCGTTAGAGAGATGAGCATGCAAAAGCGAAGGGAGATGTGCAGATACTAGTCACTATTTCCAAAAGAGGAAGCCCACTGCCTACCCTTCTGAAGGATGTAGTGAATAACCAAGTAAGTGCACCTACTTCTCCTCTTGTATCTTCTAGCGCACCAAAACCTAGTACGTCTAATCCTAAGCCTCAAGTAGAATTTTTTTATTCTTCTTTAGCAAAATATTTCCAAGATTTTGATATTATAGATCATGATAAGAAGACTAAGATCTATATGTCTGAGGTGGAATACCTTCAAGTATATCCAGATTAGCTAGAAAGGCTTACCAAATTTGTCAGAGAATCCCAACCTACGCAAACTCAAACTGTTATTTCAGAACCTAAGAGTTTTCCTAACAACTTAGTTACTATTATGTCATTTGTTCTTGTAAAAATAAAATATTTATACATTTCCTCTCTCATTAATGATTTTAAGCTTAGTAACAATGTCATCGATTCTATGGCCTCTGACAATGTCATGCCTGCCAAAGTGGCGAATGCATTGGGTCTTACTTTGACAAATACCTTTGGAAATTTCTATTCGATGGAGAATAAACAAGTGCCTCTTCGGGGGAAAATTAAGGATACTCAATTCACATTCACTTACTTCCCTAAGAAGAAGACCAAGATGACTATCTTGGTTTTTGACGTTCCTGCTTCCTATGGGTTGTTACTTGGTCGTTACTTCTATAAAGATGAGGGAGAAGAACTTAACATGGATATGTTTGAAGCAAGGATACCTATCAAAGGTGTCATGCAGAAGCTACTTCCTAAAAGGGAAACCAAGTACACAATTGTCAAGTATGATGATCCTCACAATTTTTTTTTTGAATTAGCAAGAAAGGGGAATTATTATCTCCATATTGATGAAGTTTCAGAAATTGTGGAGGATTGACCTTCTGATACATCCATGTCATCATGTATTTTTTTATAGTGATAGATTTTTGATGCAAATGAAGATCAAGTGACTAATTCCACCTCTACAACATCTTCTACAATGGTTGAAAAATCTACGCTTCCAACAATGGAGATTGATGTTTCTGAAATTTCCTCTAAACAATCAGATGATGTCAGTACTTCAAGTTCTAATGATGTATGGAAATTAGAGTTTGATTGTAGTTGTGCATCAACCAGTTCTGGTGTTGGGATAATTTTTATTTCCCTGCAAGGAGAGATGTTGATGCAATGGACGATGTGATGGACTTCTCTTCAAGGTAAGGTGCCAAATTTGGTTCACAAATGAACTACCCTTCCACAAGCACAATGACTCAAATAGACCCAATGCAACCAAGGTTACCCTAGGTACAAAGTAATGATG
>MU224396.1:210850-234043 GCA_018584345.1 Thuja plicata
GTTAAGTGGCATGTAAAATAGGTACATTGCAATATAATTTTAGGTTTTAAATGATTAAAAATAAAATAAGATGTGTAAATTAAATAGATAATGAGAAAATAAATAAAGAATACATTTATATAATTATCAATGTTGTCTAGCATAATTAATAAATATTACTTGTTCATATATATATTCCATTTTCAAATTTAACATATCAACATGTTCAATTATTGGGACATTTTCAACCAAAGATCGGCGATGCTAATTGACTACGATAGGTAGGGGGTTAGAAAACTGACATTTTTGACACTTTTTGCTTCAACGATTAAAAACTATATCAAATATGATAATCACGACCCGAAACCTTAGTTATAAGCAATTAACTAGTTGATAAAGACATCATAAGATTTTTGGACAATTTTATCATCATTAAATTAGGGTTTGATAAGCCCGAAGTTAGGGTGCACGACTATTGGGTCCTCTCCCTATACTCAATCACAATCAAAACAATGTGTTTTTGGCTTTGCAAAGCCCGTAATATGTGCAGTCAAAGCTGAAAACCCCATTTTTAATTAAAAATGACAATTCATGAGATTGTAACATGGTTTGAAAAGCCCATTTTTTTTTAATATTAAAACTCATATTCAACAACCACATATCTCATTTGTAGCTTGCAATATTTCAAACAAACCACATTTTTCTCTTGAGGGCATCATTTTTCGCCGTCATTACATCTCCAATTGTAAAAGCATCTAAAATCAGTGTGGTGCAAGTTTATAAGGGTCTCTGACTTCCTATATTCTTGCCTTTTGGATCTCATCCATGACCATTTGTCAGATATTTGTAGAGGACTAAGTTTTGGTGAGAAGATTTAATTAAACTCTTTGCTGCAATTTTCAAGAGTTTTCCCAAATTTGAAATCATCAGGATTTGTGAGGATTTCTTTAAGAATTCAAAGTCGTCTCCTTTTCCATTGCATTCTAAATTCATAAGAAGAGGTATGTTTTTTTATTTTAAGTTCTTTGACTGCAATCTAGGGTTGTTTTATTTGGTTTGTTTTTTTTCTAAAATTACAAATCTATTTTGTAGTTTTTTGTTTTCTTTGAAACAATGCAATTTCTTCCCCTCATTTGCAAATGAAAATTTATTTCAATGCAATGATCATACCAAAATCTCATGAAAGTTTTTTTCAAGTTGAAAATGCACAAAGCTCCTCAAACATGTGTTAATTTTCCCTAAATTCAATGAAATTCTTTTATAGTGGCAAGACAAGGCACTCATTTTTGCATTTGCAGCCAGGATTAAAAACCATGTCCATGAGATTGTTTTGCCCCAAAAGAGAAAAGGTTTTTCCACTATTTGTAATGCAAGCAAAAAAAATCCCACCTTTAAGTGTTTTACACACGCTTTTGACAAGGCTGAAAATGGACTTCAAAAAGTCATTTGTAGGCATCAAGCACTTTTTAGATATATAAGTCCAAGAACTTCATTTACACGTCAAATTTTTGCTATCCACTCACCTGAAATACTCCCAAAAAACCCCATTTTCAGCCTTCCATCTAAATAGATGATGTCTTCCAAATTCCTTCATTTTTTCTTGCTAGAAAACCCTCTAATCGTATCCTATACTTGTATGCTTCCATATTTGCAAGGTTTTTAGTGTTCTATAGATTTATCTTTTCCATTTGAAGATGTGGTCACATTATGGGGTTTCCATGTTGCAAACCTGTCTATAGGTGTACATCTTACGTGGAGGAGTTTAGAGATACAAAAATTAGATACTTAGACATGGCTGAATTCCTGAAAAAGAGTGGAAACATGGACCAAAAAAGAAATGGATCCTATTATTGATAGTCATATTCACTTGGTTTCCACATTTCTAGTAGTAGATTTAGAATCTAAATTCATAATGGTGTGTGCACATCATTTTGATCCCGAGTCTAGAACCATCAAGGATGAAGATAGAAATTCTAGTATCAGTTTGAATCCTAACTCAATTGATAGGGTTTTAAAGGTTCCATCTTTTCCTGTGGTTGTTGACATAACAAAGGAGAAATCCCTAAAAATATGGAACATGGAGAAGCATGATTATGTAAAGTACATCAATGAGAACTGGTTAGTGAATAAGAGACCTAACTTGGCAAGGTGACCCAAAACTATTCATAGGTTAGATTTCCATGAGGAGATTAATGACTTAATTATATTACTCACTAGGATTGGGGGCCTTAAAGAATTTTATAATTTTGAACCGTGAATGCATAAGTTTATATCCTTGATTATTAGATCCAAGAAAAATATCTTCTAGGGAGAGATGATTAGAAACATACTTTGTGAGCAATTGTCTCAAGTTACCAACACTCTTAATTTTTATATGAACTCCTATCTGGTCAATATTGCAGCTTCCCTTTGTTCTTTTTATGTTCTTTCAACCAAAGGTGATAGGTCACTGGTGTCGGTATGGGATTACTATGAACAAATCACTTTTCGATCAAGCCTATCACACTATAGGAGGGTGTTATAGGAGGCTTGGTGCAAAGTGAATGAATATGGTTGCCTGTTTCTTCAGTTCCCCAACTTCACCTATATGATGGCTGGCTATTTCCATGGTGAGATCCCACGCTACCCTACTGAAAAGATCATTCTGATGGAGCTCGCAAGATAACTCATGGTTGTTTAAACTTATCAGTCTACTCTTCATAGGCCTAGGGTGTGAATTTATTCACAAAACCTACTTCGCATTAGAGGATTTTCTTTGACTACTATGCCTGAGGCTAAGTTCATGGAGGCATAACTTTAGGAGATCACACTCAAGAAGTTCATATCTATGAGCTATTTTGATTACCGAGGCATGAATAATAAGTTAAAGAAGAGATTTACACATAGTCATCACCCTGAGGATATATATTGACATGCACATTGAGGTAGAAATAAGAAAGATGGACTACTGGAGGCTCACCTTGAAGTAAATTATAGAGTTCAACTTAGCGTTGATTCCTGTTGGTGTTGAAGATGATCATAAAATCTTGGATCCTGAATACCGTAAGCATCATGTTGAGAGTCTTATCTTGCCACCTTCTTGGTCAGTGAAAGAAGGCACATCTATCTGGGATAGATTTTCACCTATCCTAGCTAACACCAATACTTGGCTAAAGAAAAGAGGCCTAAGATGTATCAAAATAAAGCTAGGAAAGGAATTTGATCATGCCAGTCCATTTGGACTAATGTCAGAAGTTAGAGGAAAAGAAAAGGATGATTATTTAGCTTTAGAAATCAAGGCTATTCTGAATCTCACCATTAAGGGGGGCAAAGCTACATTTAAGATATTCAAGCCAGTTATTGCAGCAAGGAATGAAGCAATATAATCTTAACAAATTTAGTTAACTGATAGTGAGGATGAGCTTCAAGATGATGTCACACCTAAGGTATCTCATCCTAAGGATTCATAAGTAATTCCTCCAATATCAGAGTTTTCACTAGTGTCTATTGAGGCTCCTATGTCTCCACTTGATACAAATGTAGATTCCTTTTCAGTTGACACATCAATGATACATATTTCCTCGGATGCTCCGACATCTATTCCAAAGGATCATTTGGGCAACTTGGAGACTGTGTTTGATTCATATGCTTCTTTACCCAATCTGTCAGATATGTCTATGACACTCCTCAATACTTTTGTGACACAATTCAAGTATTTCATGGATGAAGCATCACAAAGTAATTCGACACCAACAACTATTCAAAATAAGACTCCAACTATAGTCACAACAATTTTGCAAACAAAATCAATGTCAAATGTGGTAACTACTTCTATATCTTAGGGTACTTCATTTGCTCTACCTCCATGGATTAGCATCATTACTCAAAAGACAAAGAAACATGAAGCTCCTCCGAATTTGATTTTAGAAGGCTCAGCAAGGCAAATCCCCTAAAAATTAAGAAGGAAATGACAATATCCAGGGTTGTAGTTGATCAAAATGAAGTCAAGTATGTTTAGGGTCCTGAACTCATGGTTAACAGACCTATAAAATAATTACAAGCCTCTGATTACAAGTTCACAAAAATTGAACTTGGTAAATAAACACAACATGGTTGTGAACACGATGTGCAAGAAGCAGTGGCCTTACTATCTAAAAATAATGATCAGTTGTGGGAGAGGAAAAATGAGCTTAAAGAAGAGAATGCCCGCATATTGGAAATCAATTAAAATATGAATAAATATTCACAAAGATTTGAACCTATTTCTTCTTCTCTTCCAGAGGAAACAAATTTAGTATGTGGAGTAGGTTGGTCACAAGGCCAAAGATATAGATGATTGGGACATCCAACTGGAGTCACAAGAGATACTAGTGATCAAAGATGCTTTTTGAGTTTTGAACCATGTTAGGGAAACCATCACCATATTGGCTTCTCACATTGTTCAAACAACAATTGAAGTTATTAGATGAAGACTTTAGCATTTGGAGGAGGATGTATGATGTTGACCTAGATATGTTGTGTGAATATGAAGTGATTTACTCTTAGGAAATTTACTTTGATTAATTGGATTTGAGGGTAAAAAAAGAACAAGCTATTAGGGGAATGGTGATAGAAGTTAAGGTACCTATAGATTTGTGCCAAGAACCGAAGCACAGAATCAATGGCAGTTTTGAGGAGCTGACATGTTAGGTGGTAACTAAAAATGGTAAATTGATCACAAAAGATCTCGTTATGACAAAGTGCATGAAAGTAATTTTCCTAGAGCTTGAGGTGGATGTGTTTGATTTCATCCCAATTGACAAATTGCAGAAGAGTTTGATTTCAGAAGCTCAACAAGGCTAAGCCCCTGAAAAGTAAGAAGGCAAAGACAGTATCTAGGGTCACAACTGATCAAGATGAAGTCAAATATGTTGAGGTTATTTAACCTGTGGTTAACAAACCTATAGAATAATTACAAGCCTCTGATTACAAGTTCACAAAAATTAATCTTGGTAAACAAACATAGCTGAATTTTCAACAAGATGCACATGATGTAGTGGTCTTACTATCTAAAAAGAATGACCATCTCTGGGAGAGGAAAAATGAGCTTAAGAAAGAGCATTCCTGCCTACTAGAAATCATTGAAAATATGAATAAATCTTCTCAAAGAGTTGAACCTATTTATTATTCTCTTCAAGAGGAAACAAATAAGTATGCTAAGTAGGTTGGTTACATGGCCAAAACTATAGATTATTGGGGCAGCTAACTTGAGTCATAGGGGATACTAGTGATTACAGATGTTTTCTGAGTTCTGAACCACTTCATGGAAACTGTCATCAAATTTAATGAGCTTCTCACATCGTTCAACCAACAATTGAAGGTTTTAGATGAAGACTTGAGCATTTGGAGGAGGTTTTAGTAATAACTGAGAGGGGGGGCAGGGGGGTGAATGAGTGGCCTAAAAAATATTCCAATAATCAACCCTTAAAAATTAGTACCACAATATTATACCTCTAGTTATCTTTAGTCCTATAAGATGAATGCCTCTAAATACTTTTATCAAATTAATACTGCTCGGAATGCTTTGTAAGACCTTCTACTATATGTTTACCAAATAGCAGTCTATTAAATTACCGAAAGACAGTAAATTATCTAGAGTATACCGATCAATCCAGTTAAGTTAAGTGTAATGCAAAACATTAAAGTAATGACTCATAAACACATTGACACATGGATTTTTAACGTGGAAACTCTGTTAAGGGAAAAAATTAATTGGGACCGGTAACCCAAAATTTTCACTCTTCTAAAGTAAGCTCGGTGAAGAGCCAACCCTGTTAAAGGTTACAAACACACTGTTAGGTGTGACCTTGTTAGAGGATTTAAAAGTTTAGTCTGTCACTTGATATTGGGCATCTCTATGCTACCATCTTTGATCAAACACTCACTTGGCATGTCAATTGGTATCTGGAATCTCATGCTATCTTCATGATCAAACTTTTTGATACTCCTTGGGATGTATTTCAATATAGAAAGGATCTTTAAATACCACTCGGTTAAGAGACTTTTTGAATCAATGGTTAAATTGAAACAATATGATATGTTCACATATACAACTTATACTTGCAGATTTTCATATCTATTGTAATCTCATAAAATAATCTGATCAATATATATCTATGTTATACCTTTTCTCCACTTTGATTCTTCTCGGTGATGCTGTGCTCTATTTCTTAGTGTCCGCATAAAATTTAGCTCTTTCCTCAACTTGTTGATCAACACTGTATGAAGTTTCTCTTCACCATCCTCTTTTTCATTCACCCACCTCACCCATTCGTAATGAATTGAGTTGTCTCTTTATAGACATGATATCACCGTTGTTAGGTTCTTAATTTTCTTGATCTTGGCATGATCCACAATTATCTCCAATTAGATTTAAAGCAAAACTCCTATTTTATCTCGCTGAGATTTTCTTGCCAAATGGACAAAACATCTTTAAATCATTTAATTATCTCTGGCTTATCCTGTCGATGAAAACAATGATAACTACCAGTTAAATCTATATTTAGCTCTTCCAGCTAGATATTTTTTCATTTATGAAATCAAGTTAATTTTGGTGTTTAACTCTTTGATAGCTTTGGTCAACACTCCAGTTCCCCTTGGGCTTCTCTGTTGGTTTACACTATGTTTCTGGTCGTCGGGTATGCTTGTGATTGTGCTCATCGGTGTTCTTTCTCGAGCATCACTATGACTTGACTGTCGGTGATCTCTGTCCGTCGGGTTTCACTGACTGTCGGTGTTTGTAGTCACATAGTAAATACTTGTCTTTTATGCATTACAAAAAGCATAATTTTTTTCTCTTTGATTCTTTGAAGTCCTTGACACTTTGATTATAACCGATTAGATTATATAAAGTTGACATCAATGACAATACAATCCATTAAATGGTTTAATGTCTTGCATTATCCTTCTACATTTTGGTGATCAACTTAACATCTTCAAACATTCAATCAGTTACATGTCATCAATCTCTCCCTTTGGCATTGATGGCAACATACTACATTATAATACTATACTATCACTAATACAATATGAAATATACAATTTTATCAAGCTTTTCTAATGTAACTATTACAAATGTCTGGCTCTCGATAAGCTCAAAAATAGCTTAGATTTGTTTCATGAAGAGTGGTTTGTCTTCAATCTTTAATCCCTTCACTGGATAGATGTAGCATCTTCTTTCTCTATTCTGATATGTGCTCTACCTTGACTGTTCCTCTTCTTGATAATCTCTTTTTCCTTTGACAACAATCTTTCTCTTTGTCTGAACTTTCTCCCTTTGTTACTTCTCTCCCTTACATGGATATTAATTGTGTAATCAATTCTCTCCCTTAGAATATTGATTAACTCTTCCTTTCTGATTCTCAAGTACTTATCTTCAATAGCTGCTTCAGCAGCAGCAATAGCTATAACAAAGATCGAAAAGATATCCCCCTTTACTTTCCTACTATCAAAAAAATCTGAGAATGTTACTAGGTTTAAATTAACCGTATTGAGTATTAGCTCAAGACACATAAGTGCTTTAACCATGTTTCGACTTGTTACTAGTCCATAAATACCAATAGAGAATAAATAAGCACCTAAAATAAGCACATGTTCAAGCATAATAGAGGAACTCCTCATACCTTCATCTCTTCAGATACAAACAAAAGTGATAGTTTCTAATTTACCATTATCGAAAGAAAAAAAAATGACACAGATAAAACAACGTATTTATGCCGCACGAAGATCATCTCTCCCTTTGTATGATAAAGAAAATCTCGCTGATGATAATTCTCTCTTATGATAATGAGATATTTCTCTCCCTTTGAAAACAATGCCAAACAAAAATACTTCTCCTTATTTTATCATCTATATCATATTCCATCCCTTTGTATAATATATTCCTTGAATTTCCCTATCCATCAACAATACAATGTCTCTGGTCTTTGGTGTAGATATGTACCTTGCAATGTACAGATGTATCTGTTGTTGTTCATCTTAGTGTTTGCATCAACATGACTGATCTTTAGATTTGGTGTAGGTTTATGCAACCTCCTAGTCAGATTACTAACTGATAGACAAGGGTTGGATCCCTAGTCTCTGTCTCAGGTACTCAAAATTATCCTTCAGTAATGGCTTGGTGAATATGTGAGCTAACTGTTCCTTTGATTGAACATATTTCAGTGTTACTTCTTTTGCTTGCACTTGTTCTCTTAGATAGTGATACTTGATAGCAATATGCTTAGTCTTAGCATGCATGACTGGATTCTTAGAAATGTTTATTGCACTGGTATTATCACAATAGATAATTACTGTTTCAAGGATCTTCATATGCATACCTTCCAACAATTGTTTGATCCATTCAATATTGGAGCAATTTGCAGCAGCAACCACATACTTTGCTTCCGCAGTAGATTGAGAGATGCATCCTTGCTTCTTGCTTATCCATGTGACAAGTCTGTCACCCATGAAGAATGCTCCTCTAGTTGTTCTCTTTCGGTCATCAATGTTTCTAGCCCAATCAACATATGTATAGACTTGTAGCTCAAATTTTCTTTCTCTCTTGTACCGTAATCCATAGTCCTTGGTGTTTTTCAAATATCTCAGAATTATTTTGACAGTAGTCATATGTGATTCTTTGGGATTAGCAGAGAATCTTGCAACTATCCCCACTGCATGTGATGTATTCAGTCTGGTATGAACAACATACACTAGTTTTCTAATCACTAGTCTATATAAGGTCCGATTTACCTCATTTGTCTTGTCCTCTTTTGTTAGCTTACATCCAGTAGCCATAGGTGTTCCAACTATTTTGGAATCTTCCATCTTGAATATCTTTAGCACTTCCTTGATGTATTTGGACTGAGTGATATAAATGCCTGCATCTTGTTGAAGAATCTGTAGACCAAGAAAGAATTTTATCTCCCCAAACATAGAAATTTCAAATTCCTTGCTCATTTCATTAGCAAAGGATTTGCATAACAATTCATTTCCCCTAAAAATGATATCATCAACAAAAATTTCAGGAATCAGAATATTACCATCGGTATCTTCTTTTAAGTATAGATTGCTATTTTCACTTTTTCTAAAAAAATTTATGCTAATGAGATATGAGTGAAGTCTTTCATACCAGGCTCTCAGTGCTTGTTTCAATCCATACAAGGATTTGTGTAGTCTACATACCATGTTTCTCTTGTCTGGATCAACAAACCCTTCTGGTTGTTCAATGTATACCTCTTCTTCTAGTATTCCATTTATGAATGCAGATTTGACATCCATTTGGTATACCTTGAATCCTTTAAATGAAGCATAAGCAAGTAAGATTCTAACTCCTTCTAGTCTAGCAATGGGTGCAAAGGTTTCACCATAGTCAATACCTTCTTCTTGTGCATATCCCTTGCATACTAATCTTGCTTTGTTTCTAGTGACTTCTTCATTCTCATTCTGCTTGTTTCTGAATATCCATTTGGTACTGATGACATTCTTGTCATCTAGTCTCGATACTAGTGTCCATGTATTGTTCTTCTTAATATGTTCTATTTCCTCATTCATAGCACTGACCCATTCTTTGTTCTCAAGTGCATTGTAAACAGATTTAGGCTCAAAATCACAAAGTAAACATCTAGTGTTAAGTGACTTACTTCTTGTTCTTGTTCCAGCCTTCTTGTCTCCTATGATTTGATTTTGTGGATGATGTCTTCTAACATACTTGGAAAGTTTTGGTTCAACTCTGTGTTCATCATTCTGATCATCTTGTTCACCTTCATTCTCATCTCCATTGTTCGGAACACCATCTTGAGGATTATCCTGATCATTGGTAATTGCAGCCTGATGCTCGGGTGCAATGTTTTGATGCTTGGGAGTGACACACTGTTGCTTGGGTAGAGTGTTAGGTTATGTATAAACAAACTTGTTGTATTCCTCTAGTTCCTTTTTTCTTTCCTTGTCATTATTTTATGCAAATTCATCTATTTTCACATTTGCACTTTCAATGATTTTGTTAGATTGTCCTTGTAGTGTCAGGTATCTCTCTTGTCAGATTGTCAGTTGCTTTGGTAATCTCTATTTTCACCTTTATCAAACTTCTTCTCATATGATCTGTTATTTCCTCTGTCATCTTTTCTTTGGCTTAGACATCTTACAGCAAAGTGTTTAACCTCTTTACAATTGAAACATACAAGTAGTAATTTACCTTTGTATCTAAATTTGCCTCTCTACAATCTTCTTACCATAAGTGCTTCAATTTCATCAAGTCCTTGATCCTCATTATCACTGTCACTATCATTTCTAATAGCATGTCTATGCTTTGAGTTACTTATCTTTAGAGAAGATTTAAATACAGATTCTATAGATGGCAAGACACTATTATCAAACTTGTTAATCTCAAATGAAATTAGTCTACCATTTAGACTATCTAGAGTAACTGTATTGTTTGCATCTGCTCTCATTCTTGAATAGTAGAAACTCTAATAGCATAAATAGATAATAAGGTTCTCAAGATTTTTCTTACCACTGCCTCCTCTTCAAGTACACCCCCAACTCCTCGGATAGAATTTACTACCTCTTTTATTCTACAACTATACTGATTAATTTTTTCTCCTTCTTTCATCCTTAGGTCATCAAACCTCCCTCTTAGGATTTCTTCCTTTTCTCTTAGTACATTAGCATCTCCTCCATGTACCAGCTTCAAATTATCCCACATTAACTTTGTAGAGGTGCATGTTTTGACATATTCAAACTCAGTATCAGAGAGTGATGATGCAAGTTCTATCATCATGCAGTTATGCTCATGCTTGACTCTTAATTGCTCCAGAGTATGAGGTCCCATAGGAAACACATATTCAATATCTAAGTATTGAACAATACAATTTCCAATACTTGATAAGTGGATTCTTATTCTGCTTTTCCATGATGCAAAGTTTTCTATATTCAACTTGGGCACATCTTGTCTTTTCATGTTGTGATCTTTTGCTTGAGCTGTTAAACTACCTTTCTAAGCACACAAGCTCTGATACCAATTGTTAGTAATAACTGAGAGGGGGGGGGGGGGGGGGGGGGANGGGGGTGAATCAGTGGCCTAAAAAATATTCCAATAATCAACCCTTAAAACTTAGTACCATAATATTATACCTCGAGTTATCTTTAGTCCTATAAGATGAATGCCTCCAAATACTTTTATCAAATTACTACTGCTCGGAATGCTTTGTAAGACCTTCTACTATATGTTTACCAAATAGTAGTCTGTTAATTTACCAAAATACAGTAAATTATCTAGAGTATACCGATCAATCCAGTTAAGTTAAGAGTAATGAAAAACACTAAAGTAATGACTCATAAACACATTGACACATGGATTTTTAACGTGGAAACCCAGTTAAGAGAAAAACCAC
The DNA here is from genome assembly GCA_018584345.1 of Thuja plicata. Classification (NCBI taxonomy): domain Eukaryota; kingdom Viridiplantae; phylum Streptophyta; class Pinopsida; order Cupressales; family Cupressaceae; genus Thuja; species Thuja plicata. The sequence continues at coordinate 222,217 of MU224396.1, forward strand.
TTGGGACCGGCAACCCAAAATTTTCAGTCTTCTGAAGTGATCTCAGTGAAGAGCCAACCTTGTTAAAGGTTACAAACACACTGTTAGGTGTGACCTTGTTAGAGGATTTAAAAGTTTAGTCTGTCACTTGATATTGGGCATCTCTATGCTACCATCTTTGATCAAATACTGACTTGGCCTATCAATTGACATCTGGCATCTCATGATATCTTCATGATCAAAATTTTTTATGCTCCTTGGGATGTATCTCAATATAGAAAGGATCTTTAAATCCTGCTCAATTAAGAGACATTCTGAATCAATGGTTAAACTGAAACAATATGATCTGTTCACATATACAACTTATACTTGCAAATTTTCAGATCTATTGTAATCTCATAAAATAACCCGATCAATATATATCTCTGTTATACCTTTGCTCCACTTTGATTTTGCTCGGTGATGCTGTGCTTTATTGCTCAGTATCCACATAAAACTTTAGCTCTTTCCTCAGCTTGTTGATCAGCACTGTATGAAGTTTATCTTCATCAATTTCTCTTCACCATCCTCTTTTTCATTCACCCACCTCACCCATTCGTAATGAATTGATTTTTCTCTTTATAGAAATGATATCACCATTGTTAGGTTCTTGATTTTCTTGATCTTGGCGTGATCCATAATTCTCACCAATTTATCTTGCTGAGATCTTCTTGCCAACTGGACAAAATAGATTTAAACCATTTACTTATCTCTGGCTTATCTTGTTGATGAAAACAATGATAACTATTAGTTAACTCTATATTTATCTCTACCAGCTAGATATTTTGTCATTTATGAACTCAAGTTAATTTTGATGTTTAACTCTTTGATTGCGTCGGTCAACACTCCAGTTCCCCTTGGGCTTCTCCATCGGTTTAGACTATGTTTCTGGCCATTGGGTATGCTTGTGATACTGCTCGTCGGTAATGCTTGTTGGTGTTCTTTCTCAGGCATCACTGTGACTTGAGTGTTGGTGATCTCTATCTATCGGGTTTCACTGACCATCGATGTTTGTAGTCACATAGTAAATACTTTTCTTTTATGCATTATAGAAAACATAATATTTTTCTCTTTGATTCTCTAAATTCTTTGACACTTTGATTATAACCAATTAGATTATATCAAGTTGACATCAGTGAAAATACAATCCATTAATTGTTTTAATGTCTTGCATTATCCTTCTGCATTTTGGTGATCAAATTAACATATTCAAACATTCAATTAGTTACATGTCATCAGGAGGATTCCTGATGTTGACCTGGATATGTTGTGTGAATATGGAGTTATTTACTCTTAGGAAATGTACTTCGATTACTTGGATTTGATGGTAAAAAAAGAACAATTCATTAGGGGATTGTCGATGAAAGTGAAGGTAGTTGTGGATTTGTTCCAAGAACATGAGCACAAAATCAGTAGAAGTTTTGAGGAGCTGACATGTAAGGTGGTAACTAAAAATATGAAATGATAGCAGAAGATCTTGTTATGAAATAGTTCACGAAAGTAATTTTCCTAGAGATTGAGGCGGATGGCTTTGATTTCAGCTCAATTAAAAAATGGACAAGCTATAAGGTTCTACTGATTCATCTTTAGAACAATTTTCGAAGGTACAAAAAAGATGTTTTCAAAAGTTCAAGCATAATTAGCAAGACAGATAATATTGCAAAACACACAGGTACACTAGATCTTGCAGTTGTACATGAGTCTCTTCGCAAGTTCCAGACTTTTATGGATGCTCACTGAAGATAATTCCTAAGTGTCATGCACACTTATAATTTTCCCCATGTTTTATAGATAGGTGTAGATTTGGTGACAGATTACATGTAGGATGGAAACAAGTTGTAAATACAAGAGGACTTGCACCTATATAGCTATCACATGTAATTAGATTTCAAGTGCATTAGGTCTTGTAATTTAGAATAAGTCAAAATAGGATTTTGAAAAAGTCAAAAGTAGTTAAGGGTTTCCTTTTATTTCTCTACTTTTCCCTCCCCTCCCCACCTATATAAAAGAGTGGTTTTATTTTAATTTTTCATCTTTTGTTTATGCAAATAGGCTATGCTAAAATCTCATGTGACTTGAAAACTTTGTGTTTCTTGAGGAACGATTTCTAAAGGGAATAAAAGAAGCAAGTGTTCTCAAATGTTGTGTTGTGAAGCTTAAGATTAATTGGTGTATTCTTACGTTTCATTAATTGTTCTATCTTTGGTTCATCTTATAATTTATTCTACATAAATCTTTTGAGCATTTGATTTGAGTTTTTGAATAATTTGTATGTCAAGAAGGAGAGTTTCTATTGTGTGTGAATTATATACCTGCAAGCTGCAACACAACACTTCAATATGTCATTGCATCAATGGTTAGAAATATGGAAATCAATTGAAAATCATAAGAAAACCATGGAAATCGACATATTTCTTCCTATCTAGAAAGAGTATGATTTAAGCTATAAGTTTGCCCTTAGATTATGCATTAAATCAGTGACACATTCAGTCCTAGAATGAAAGATTCATTGAGAATTTGAAGCTATATATCATGCAATTCCTACTAGAAATGATGCAAGGATTCATTAAATCATAAATGGAAAATTTATCTAATTAGCTATTGAAATCATGAAATCAAAATGAAAGCATAAGAGTGCAATTGGAATTCTATAATTTGGGACCTATTGAGCTCAAAAGTCAATCCTTTTATGGAAGAATTTGAGAAATGAGTGGTTGAGATCAACTTGTGAGGAGAGGTGAGGATTGAATCTTTGGTGATCCATGTGAGTGATCCATGTGAATGAACTCTCATTGGTTCATCGATTGACTTTCCATGCGCAAGTGATGAGTTGTATTTAGAGAGTTTATTTATTTATTTTAATTAATTAACTTATCCAAGGATTTAATTGGTTGATTTGATTTAAATAGGCTAAGGTAATTAATACGAGGTAGCGATGAAATCACTTTGATTTTAGGAGATTAATTTGATTTTTGATGAATTATGCTAATAATCGAATAATTGGATTGTCATAATTGAGGGTATGATCACATTTAGGGAAAATAGGGTCTCTATTTAGAGTAGACCAAATTAGGGTGGTTACATTTTCCCCTCTTTGAATTGATGTGCGAGCAACACATTGACTCAAAGAATAGATATTGACTTCGGAAATTTTGAGAATTATGCACTTGATTGAACGAAATAGAGCTGATGAGATCAGTTTTGAACTTGATTGAACTAAGACTAATAGTATTGACTTTGAACTTGATCGAATGTTGATTGAATACAGATCTAGAGATACCAATTCTAAACTTGATCAAACGAGAATTGACAATACTGACTTTGAACTTTAATATCAAACGAAGGTCAATACGAAGCTTTTGAGAGCTGTGAAGTATCAATTTTGAACTTGATCAAATGAGAATTGATAATAACGACTCTAAAATTGATCGAACTAAGGTCACTACAAACTTAGGTATCTCATCAAATGCATCTACCATCATTTCATTGTTCTAATCAGCAAGGGTATGAGGCTCAAATACAACCGCATGCTCAACTTTTTGTTTATAATTTTGGGCCTCTTCATAGTGAATTTTACTGACATCTCTATACTTAATTGTTGTATCAATCAGAAGCTTTCTTTTCTCCTTGTGCTCACGTAGCTCTTTGTAATGAAATTCCTCATGGGCTGTAAATTTTCTTTGGAAATCTTCCTCATATTCTACACCTACAGAAAACATGACCTTTGTTAATTCTCTATGTTCTTCTAACTCTTTCTCATGAACTTCCTTCTGTGCTTCTAGCTTATTAGCAAGGACTTGATCATACTATCTTTGTTTGGCCTCAAAATTCTCCTTTGCTTGAGTCTGCATATGTTGCTTTATTGTTGTTGTCTCCTTAGAATATTTCAAACTCCATATCAGCATGTACATTTGAAAGTTTTGATAGACTGAATCTTCTATGTGCATATCAAATCCTTGTTTCTCTTTATTTACTTGAATCTGGGCAACCCAACCCCCCAAAAGGAGTTGTAACTCTCGATATCCAAACTCATCTTTATGTAGGGGAAGAGATGGATCTCCCTTCAAGCCTACATCAAGGTCAACAAGCCTTTGACCGAGAGCCATAACCTGATCTCTAATTCCATTAAAATCCATTTTATACAAGACTTACACAAGAATGAGAGGCTCACAAACAGGTGAAACATGCTGATAATCAACACTTGCAAAATAATTTTGAACAAAATTGGTAGCACCATCAAAATGATATGGATGGTTAGAAACTGTATGGCCATTTCTTTCATAATATGGTGGTGGGTATTCTTGCTGCCCACAATAATGTGACATTTCTATTCATGTAATAAGATGGAAATCTGAATATAAAAAATGATTTGAAAAATACCAGCACTTGATCTCTTGAAACCAGTGGATCTTTTCTACAGAGTCGCCAGGTGTGTGTTTGAATCTTGCCTCCAAAGGCTAAAATACCGATGTTCACACCATAACAACAATAATAATGAAGCTTCAACCAAACTGTGAAACAATTGGGTCCCACCGGGCGTGCCAAAAACTATTGTCAATCAGGATTGCACCTATAACTTGATTTGGAATCTAGCTATCCTTTTGAAACAAGGAAACATTCTCCTTGGTGGAAGAGAGGACGAGTCTCCGAATTCTAGGCCGGTTCCTATTGAATTGGAATATCACCTAATACTGATTTTCTTTATTTTGGGGAAAAGGGAGAAGGATAACTAAAAATGAATACTGATTAATAAGGTGATACACCAAAATGAATTTAGATTTGTTAAAATTGTAAATCTGTACCTATAGGACATACATTACTAAACTCTTCAATAATTTTCACTTCACGACACCTAGGATGACCAAGAATTTACTATTAGGGTTTAACACCACTAATGGTAAAAAATTAACCAACAAACATGTACTTTCTGAAAAAGGTTTATTCTTTATAACTTAGAATAGGAATTTGGAACAATTCACTAATCTATGCTTAAAAGGCACAATACACTTAAATGCATAAAACTTGGAAGGATAGATAACAAAACTCAGAAAAGATATACAAATAATAAGGCTAGCTCTATTATCTTCAAAATCTACAAAAATGGTTACAAAATACAAGGAAAAGATGCAAAGGAACAATATGTTCACTAATACCTCTTAATCCCCAAATTTTGAACCCCTACAAATGAATAAGAAGTTTAGTTATATAGCCCCTAAGGCCAATTTTGAAAATGAAATCCCCCCCTCAAAAGGTGCTCCTAAACATATAGATACTCTGAATTTTAGGCTCAAAAGATGCCCAAAAATATAGCTTCCTAAATAAACCTCCATGGCAGCTAAAACCCTAAATTTATGGCATAAGTGATGCCAAAAATCTAGCCCTCCAATAATGCTCTCCTAATGTTGATATTTTGATTTACATCTTTATAATATATCTCAATATATATCAAAGAATATATTAAAACATCTAAAATATATCCCAAGAATAACCTAAGATGTAAACCCAACCTAAAACCCTAATCCATAACATGATAAACTCTATCCCATGTCTAAGTAAACTCCATCTTTACATCATATAGCTAATTATGCCTAAGGTCAACATGACCATAACTGAAGTTAACAAGACCAATTTCAGTGCAAGAAATATCCATCCTTTAAAGCATGAGATGTGCTGTCGTGGTGGTAGGAGAGGTCTGTCGTGCACTACAGTCTTTAACTCCTCCATAGTACTTTGATGGACTCCAAAAATTTATCAAAATTGGCATAGGTATTATTGCATCTCATTTTAGCAATTGGGAAAAGATAAGGTTTTCTAAAAAACCCTAGTTTATTGCGCCACCCTGCTGTAGGTATGATGTTGATGTTGCTTCTCTATGTTAATCTAGATTTCATCATTTGGTTATCTGGAGCTGGTATTGGTTGCAAACTTTAGTCTTACATTTTTATTTTTATTTTGGCATCTACGGGTAATGAAGGTGCATTCATTGTTTGAGCATGTAGCCCGATCTGCAATTGGAAATTTTTGTTTTGTAAAGGGCTCGGGTTCTTCATTGAGCCTGGAGTATTCACATTTTGAAAATAGAGAGCTCATGATCCTCTTTCCACTGCAGGTTCCTCTCTTGACTTTTGCATGCTATACAATATGGTGTTTCTAATCGGCATGCTCGTTGAACAACACTAGGAACTGGAGTTCTAATGATTAACAAACTTGAGCTCTCTACTCTTTCTGCTGTATCTTTACTTGAGTTTCATACCATAGAATATGGCGTTATCCAAGCATTTGTTTGAACTCAGCCTCAAGTAGTTTGAACTCGATCTGCAACCTGTTGCTTACATGCCATAGGGTATGGTGTTTTGCATGTATCTTTGTAAGAACTTGAGATTTTCCATATACCACGGGATCTTTATGCAACTTGGAGTCTTCTGGCCATAAAATATGGAATTTACTACTTTTCTCCACTGAGGCTCTTTAGCTGAACTTGGGTTTTCCCTAGCAGTGAGTTGTAGTGTAAGAAGGAACTCGAGATCCATTATTTTATGACACTTGAGTTAAAAGAACTCAGACTTCATGCATGAGCTCGGGCTTAGCTTCAACACTACGGCTTCCTTGCATGAAAACAACATAGAAGTTACTCTTTGAGGTCTCTTTTTGATTTGGGTATCCATATTTTGTGATACATGCATCAAGGTTTTGTTAATTTACTTCTTGTTAACTCCATTATGTCCGTTGTTGCTTTTCTTTCATGATTTCTTGCTAAAAAAAAACTGTCTGTATGCATTTCCATAAGAAGCTCAAACTTCTTTTACTAATTTGGAAGTCAAGCCTCATGAATGTTGATGTATTGATGCTGCTGTAACTAAGAGCTCAACTCGAGCCTCTTATCGGCTCCTCCATGCTGTCTGTATTTATCTCCATGTTGTGTTCTAAACATGAAATTACTGTATTGTTTATCTACTTCTTACTTGAAAATCCTTTTGAAAATGCATTAAATAAGTACAATAAAAATTCATTTTGTTCTTAGTTTTGATTGATAACAGTGCCACAAATCTTTCCTTTGAAGAAAACACTGTCTTGTTTAATTTTTGTGTTTGCATGCACATCTTTATAACAAGACATCCTTGTTTAACATGCATATCCTTTTGAATTTGATTGTAAACATGTATGTTATTGTTTTGTTGTCTTCTCTGTCATCATATGCGGTCTTTTTGTTCAAACCTGCTGTTACATCTTTTGAAAAAAACTAATGACTAGTATTAGTGTTGTGGCTTTTCAATGTGCTCGATAATGCTCACAAGATCTTCTGTATTCATTCATTGTTATGATGCTTCACCCTGCAATATGACAATAACTAATTTATCACTCTGTTATTGCAACTCTAGTAAGAAATTCATGCATGGGGTTTGAGCACGGGCTTGTGACTCCCATGGGAAACATTGTGAAAAAAAAACTCAGTTCATATGGCCATGTGTAATGTTCCTTTTAGTTGCACATCTCTGCAATATGCATGCATATTTATTTTCTCTTGAACTCCAGTCATGAAAAACCTCCTCCTTCAAAGAAAACATTGCATTGCATAATAAAAACATCATATGTTTGAAGGTAAATTTATATCTTTTAAAAGATATTACTATTTGAGAATGCATATAATCTTCTATTTAATTGTAACAGTTATGCTACTATTTTGTTATCTTTTACTTTATCCAATATAACATTATGAAGGATAGCATTACGATGCTCCATTATTTAATGATATCAGTCCACTGCTTGAACTATGCATGTAGATAATAGCAAGGTTTATTTGAACTCACTTGTTGAATAAGTAAACAAAATTTAGACTAATAATTCCACTGTATGTGCACCTCATTTTGATTTGCAAATTTTGATTTGTTTTGGCTGTACACTATCCCAAATAGGAACACTCATCTTTACTGCATTATTTCATTTTATATGCACCCTTTTTAGCAGCATCACTATATGAACTGTATCTTCTTTTCTTTCTGAACTCATGAACTCTTAGTACTCTTGCATCTTAATCCAGTGAGGTTCGAGCATGGGCTTGTGACACCCAATGTATTTTCCTTTTATCATCTGTAACTTGTGAAATCTTGCATTGTTTTTCTTTCTACATTTTCATACTTTTGTTTCTCTTACTTGCACACACCACCAAGTCCACATGTTAGGTTAGCGGATACAATCAGTTAATCAATGTTTGTATGTAAATGTCATGTGAAATGACATTTATACATGAATGTTGGTTTGATGGTTGGGTTTACTAATCTAATATGTGGATGTTCTGAAATTTTTTTCTCAACTATAAGACCCAAGTCCCTTCGATTTAGATTTTCTGGTTTCCTAAATAGCAACTCTTGAATAATGCAGAATAACAACTATATGTAGTAAAAGGTTTCATAGAATTATGTCCCTTTGATACTTTATTTAGTTATTGCAGATGCATACTTTGTTATTGCATTGATTTTTACATAAATGTACAGTTATGAAGATTTGATTGCAGCATGTTATTTTAGGCATCTATGTATTGCTTAGATCCAATTTGGATCTAACTATTTTCTCTCTCCATGATGCAGGGAAAACCAGAAGAAGACTTAGGATGAATGACAAACAGAGACAAGGCAAAATACATGAAGATTTAGATGATGCAGTTACTCATCTCCAACATGCAGAAGACCTCTTAAAGGCAATGCATGGACTCCTAAAGCTTCCTATGCTTCTTTCTTACTTTAAAAATTGCATATCTTCTCTATGTTTACAATTTGAAAGATGTAACCTATGAAGGAATACTTGTTTATTACATTCAATTTGAATGTTCAATGTAATGATCAATTATGAAATTGAAAGTTTAAATCTGATCAATACTTAGAGAACAATATCAGTGTTTAACATGAATGCAAAAGCAATGTATTTTGTCTTTATTATATGAATAGTAGTGTTGAATAGGTGTACCTTTATGCAATCTTTTGATGTTTATAGTTTCCATTCTACATGTGTACTTTATCTTCTAAATTTAAGCAATTTCACAACTTAGGACAACAACTATCAAATCCATAATTCAATGTAAAACAAATATCAATTTACCAATTTTAGTGTGCAACTAAAATGATAAAAATACCTCTTTATAATGACAGATCAATGGAACAGGTCGATTGGATCAATGAAGAATCAATTAGAAGATGAGACGAAGCAAAATTGTGTTAAGAGAAAACACAATTTTACCAAGTTGACTGCTTAAAAATGTTAATTATGAGCATGATAAAATGATGTATGACCAATATTTTGATGTGTGAAGTGCTTCTTGTTGATTAAGAATAATGAAAAACTAATTACGTAAAGCATGCAAATCATTTTCTAAACATATAGGGCAATTCTGCATTTGCTGGAGACTTGCAAAATTTTTACTGTGCTGTGGAAAACATTATCCTTGTGTTCAATTTCATTCTCGATAGATATAAGAAGAATAAAATAGAGTACCGATAGTTAATTGAGGGTTTCTAAGCTTCTGTTTAGCTCTAAAAGGTCAATATAAGTCTCAAAAATAACTTTTTACTCTTTCATTTTTGCTTTTATCCTTGGTAAATTTGTGAGCTTTGGAGATAAGATGGTGGTCCTCATCGAGAGGCATCAATTTGAGATTGCACGTTGTCATGAGTGGCTAACATACTACACATGCCTGATGAGTACATCAAGACCTACCTTTGTACACTTTATGTTTCTATTTTTGACAAGTTTTGTAGTAGTTATAGCCCATTTTATTCTGAGTCACATTTGGGGTTCCAGATTGCATCTTGTTAATCCCATGTTGGATCTGATAAAATGACAAATTTTTGGATCACATCCCATAAAGCCAGACTTGCATCTTGTAGGTCATCAAAGAGTCTCTTTTAGTTAGTTTTGACCAAAATTTGAATCAAGTCACATCCCGTAAAAATAGGATCGCCTCCAAATTTCCCCATCGCATACTGTAAAAATAGGATCACATCCAATTTTCCACATCACATCCTGTTATTCTAGGATCGCATATGGGATGCAAGCTCACATCGTGGAAAAACAACGTCACTTCCATTAAAATGTGTAAAAATTCCAAATTTAACTAATTTTCCTCTATTTGGTGAAAAAGACTTAGTTGTTAGAATGTTTTTGTGTTTTACTTAGTTGGAATACTAATGCAAGTCTATATTTTGTGCTTGATAGACTGATTTGCTCATTGTATCCTTTCAAGGACCTCGAATTGCACAAGTCCTTTCCTTATCTTGCTCCCTGACTGATGCAAAGCACCAGATTATTGGTCATCTTGGTTTATACTCCTTGATAGATTTGCCTGACATCAAGGTAAATCGAGGGTTATTGATTGCTCTTGTCAAGAGATGGCACTCAGAGGACAACACCTTCCATCTCCCCATAGGTGAGATGACTGTGACCCCAGAGGATGTGTGGATCATGTACATTCCTATGATGGGATGTGAGGTACACTTTAAGTCTCTCTCTGCAGTAGCGATTGCTAATGCACAGAGGTTCTTTTTCGATCCCTCTATTATACGCAGATATTTGACTTGGGATTATATGATAGAACTTTATGAGCACCTTCCTGTATATCTTGCTGGGTTGATAGGAGGTGTCTTGATGCCTGATCGTAGACAACATGGCTTCATGTGCGATTGGGTAGATACATTTGAGGAGATAGTTGGCTTGACCCGTAGGTTTGGATGGGGTAGCTATATTTTAGCACACATGTATAGAGAGCTCCACGAGATTGTATATGAGTATTCTCAAAGTATGACTATAGGGATACTGATTCTACATATCTGGGCCTGGGAGCAGTGACATGGCCGATTATGGATAGGCAACAGACACAAGATGATCTATACATATATATGTATTAAGGCTATGTTGAGTAGCCCCACTTAGGTAAGCTGAAGTATTGGCACATGATCCTCGATGATGTGATAGTGGTTGAGTGGAGACCATACCTTGACTGTGAGGAGTGGGGTTTTGATCGGCGACAAATGCCTTTCTTTTTCTAGATTAGGTACCTGATAGGACGTACTAGGTATGTTGTTGAGAGATTTGTTGTCACATGCATCCTGAGATAGCGTTGCAGGATGCAAGGTATGTCATAGGATCTTAAGTATATGCCTAGATCCAAGACGAGGAGGCACAGTGGGGTGCATGATTATCTTATGAGACTACATAGGCAGAGATCAAATAGATGGTTGCAGTAGGTTGGGATTACTAGGATGATGTGACAGATGTAGATGTTACCAATGATTATAGTGCTTACCTTCTTCAGCATCCATTTCCATGATTCAATGCTCCTAATGAGATAACACCACGTATTGAGGAGGCCTTGGATTATGATCCTACCGATGATGGTCCTATGAGAGGTGGAGGAAGAGAAGACAAAGGTGTGAGGGATGAGAGAGATGGTAGAGATGGGAGGGGTGGTAGAGATGATAGAGGCCCTCCAACGGATAGAGGTTAGAGACATGGTTGAGATGATAGGGGTGACGATGAAGATGATAGGGTGGTCGTGGTGGAGCGAAGTGCATACACACTCATGTCAGGTTCATACCTCCATGCATGGATCCAGGTCCACTATTGACTCAATAGAAACAACAACGATCATTAGGTCATAGACCTATAGGGGAGAGAAGTGGGGGAGGTGGACCTTGTGAGGCCCATCCCGGACCCCATCATAGTTTTTCTAGTTTTTGCTTATGATGGACTCAGCATATGATACTTTACTTTTGATGCATTATTAGACATTATGGACCTTACGCTTTATGTTATGGATTTG
>MU224396.1:253494-287303 GCA_018584345.1 Thuja plicata
CCACCTCCGTCCCCTATAGAATATCCTTAATTCCCTCGACCCACTTAATCACCATACACTGTTGGACCACCCTCCATACTTCATCTTTTGATGCCGCCACTAAGAGCCCGAGCACTACAAATAAGGACGAGATGTCCAGGTTCATGCAGGGTTTCCACCAATCTTGCAGATAGTGGTCCCCAAAAATGTCCCGTATTGCATCCCATAAATCTTTGCCTTCCTCCTTGAAGACGTGGCTCAGTCGATTCATCATAATGTGGCCTTCGAATGCCCGAATTTGGCCTGTTGTACTAAGGGAGAAGTTGGCCTCCATTTTGCTCTATTACCTACTATTCAGATTTTCAAAACGCTAGCCTTTCCTTCTCCTTAGTTAGCTTTAAAGTGCTTCCGAAGCCTCTAGAGACTGAAAAGGCGATGTCATTATGTTGTCGTCCCCATCCTTTCCTTCTCATTACTCTTCTCTGTACCTTTTCTCCATTCATATGTAGTGAATCCTCAGCTTATGAGATCTTACATTGAATTACTTCATGCTCACACATAGCCACCTTAACACCATATCACTTTGCTTCTAATAGGCAAATGTGCCACGTGCTTTCTATGACAAGTTCCTTCATTCCGGTTCTAGTTATCCAGCCTCGGGTTTTATTATAGTCGAAAGCCCCAAATCTATGGTTTCCTTCCTTGGTGTGCTTGTTTACCTCTATAGTCCATTTCTCAGATCTTCAAATAATTCAAAATGGTTTTATAGTGATCTGTTGGGACCCACATTTGAGAGTTTTTCCACCATCTCATTTATCGCTCTCGGCACATGTGAGACTTTGAAGTCTTCAAATTCTCCCACCAGATTCCTAATTCGTCTGATGTGTTTATTCAAGTACCAGGTGCCCATTTATCCTTTGGCTATCCCATTCACTACTAGGAGTGAATCTCCTTCCAGATGAATTCTCCTAAGTTGTAATCGTCTTGCCATTAGGATGGCCTCAACTGCTGCCAAACACTCAGCCTCATTGTTTGTTCCATTTTTCAGCCTTTTGGCCCCTGGCGCCATAATTTCTCCCCTCTCATTCCACGCAATATATCCTATCCCAGATATTTTTGGGTTGCCATGTGAGGTGCCATCAAAATTAATTTTGACCCATCCAGGGGATGGAGATTTCCATTCACTCATACTTGCATCCTTGACCCTTGCCAGAGGTTGCACCCTCCCATTCCCATTAACGGGTCAACTGAGTATTATTTATTAAAATCATTAATAAAACCCCTTTTATTAATGATTAACAACAATATCAAAATAATTATACAAAAAACAATTTTCATTTAATGCATATTTTAAATATTAATTAAAAATAAAAACTAATTAATAAAACATTAATTAACAACTAAATTTCAAATTAATTAAAAATTAAATTAAATTCTTTTAAACTAACGTTTTGGGTTTTATTAAATAAAAATAAAATAAAAACAAACTAATTTGGGGGGTCCGTGGCCCCCACCCCTACCCTCTATCCTACTGCAGAGTCCCTTCCTTTAAGGAAGGGCCGCGGTGGCCCCGGCTGCGGCCAGCAGCAGGACTGCCTTGCCGGCAGCTTTGGCTGTCGTGGCGGTGGCCTTGGGGAGTGGGGGGTTTGGTGGCCCTCACTTCCTCATTTAATTTTTAATTTAATTGAATTTTTTTATATTTTTTGTAAATAAATTTATTTTAAAAGACATTTTTCTTTTCTTTTGAATCATGCTTGTTTTTTCTTTTTTAATAAAAATTCTGAAAACAAAATTAATTAGGAATTTTCCTTTTCCTTTGTCTTTTTCTATTTTTGTCTTTTTTTTAAAAAAAAAATGACTGGTGAATTTTTTTATCTCCGATTCTAGAGAGTCATATTTTGAAGCAATTTTTTTTTTCAAAGAGATTATTTCCTAATGCAAATATTTTCTTTCCACTATAGTTCCAACTATAGGCTAATTGATTTTTTCATTTTCTAGGAGTTTTATAATGAATTTTCTATGAAATTCGAACAGCATAACCTTACTATGCTAATTTATAATTTTATCTAAAAATAATGGATCTAGGGTTTCAAGAACACTCAATTTAACAATAACCACAAATAACTCCTAATCAAGGAAATTTAATCAAACAAGCACAAAGAAGATAATTTTTTTAACAATAATTGAAATCAACAAAGAGATCACAAACCCTACCTTAGATCCAATGCAAGGAATGAAGAAATTATGCCTTTGAAGAAGATTGAACCTTGAATCCTCCAAGCACAAGCAAACTGAGAATTCACACAAAGCTTCAATACAACATGCAGCCACAAAATCCCCAAATTCTCCAATATGCCAAGAACACACAAAAGCTCTCCCAAAATCCTCCAAAAACCTGTTATCACCAAATGAGAAGAGAATTCTCCTAAAGAGAATCAACTTTCCCCAAACATGCAAACCCTAATGACAACACGCTATTCAATCCCTAAAAAGACTCAACTCAAAATTGAAAGAAAATAATTATTATTAATTATAATATCTTTTTAATTGTGCAACTCAACTTTGACTCTCAAATACAACTTGCCTTTTGAATTCAAACTCCAATTTTAATAATTAACTTACACATGTAATTAATTAAATATTTAAAGCACAATAATCCATGCAATTAAATATTGAATTATTTAATATAGCATTAAAGCATATTTACTCTAATTTTCAATTAAATCCAAATATTCAATATTTTTACTTTAATTAATTTTATCAATTAAACATAGGTTTTTAATTAATTAAATACCTTATATTTAATAATTAATTCCAACAATATTCCATTTCATAATTAACATGATAAATCACACAATATTAATGCACTCAATTGAAATCAACAAAAACAAACTCAAACACACTCAAGGATGGGATCCACGAATTCTCGTCAACTAGACAAAGCCAGGTAAGGTAGACAAACTGATACTCATCCAATACTGAGGGCAATAGGCTTAGGTTAGGATTTGGACCTGAATACTATCTCCCCTCTCTTACCATTGAGATATTGCGATAGGGCACGCTCACTCCTATCAATTCAGGGAAGACGTAGCCCGGTACCTGCAAACTTGCTATCACAAAGATGAACATACATGCATATATAATATAGCAACCAATGGTTGAGACTAGTTTATCGTGTGGATCTCGCCGAAGCAAGTAACTATGACTCTGTCCCATACCATATCAAGCACATCAAACAGTAATGCAAAACATACAAATGATCCATGTGCATATAAATCTAGGGTCAGTATTGTTAGAAAACCATAATCCAAATGAAATCCTAACATATACATAAGCATCATAAAACCACCATAAATCACATGTACACATAAGATATAACATACTAAGCAATGGATCCATATCATAATGAAATGTATTACATAAATATCCTCAAGATCAACTGAAATAAACCACACAAACATAAAAGGGCTAAAAGAGTTTGGCAACTAAAAACTGAAAAGGAAACTAAGAGGTGGGTATTACATCTATGTAGGATTTTTAGAATGTTCTTGCTTGAAGCCTCAGCTTGTCCATTACCTTGAGGATAATAGATGGACAAACAATGCTGAGTGATGTAAAACTGTGTACAAAGGTCTTGAATATCTTGGTTCTTGAACTACCCCCATTGTTTGTTATAATATATGAGGGTATCCTGTACCTACATATGATGTAGTTCAAGATAAACATAGAAACTTTTTTTATAGTGGCTTTGATTAGTGGCACTGCTTTGACCCACTTTGTGAAATACTCAGTGACCATGATAATGTATTTGTGGGTGCCATAAATGTGTGTGTGAATTATGTAGCTGCAAGCTGCAACACAACACTTTAATATGTCATTGCATCAATAGTTAGAAATATGGAAATTAATTGAAAAGCATAAGAAAACCATGGAAATCGACATATTGCTTCCTATCTAGAAAGAGTATGATTTAAGCTATAAGTTTTCCCTTAGATTATGCATTAAACTAGTGACACATTCAGTCCTAGAATGGAATATTCATTGAGAATTTGAAGCTATCTATCATGAGATTCCTACTGGAAATTATGCAAGGATTCATTAAAGTATAAATGGAAAAGTTATCTAATTAGCTATTGAAATCATGAAATCAAAATGACAGCATAAAAGTGCAATTATAATTCTAAAATTTGGGACCTATTAAGCTCAAAATTCAATCATTTTATGGAATAATTTGAGAAATGAGTGGTTGAGATCAACTTGTGAGGAGAGGTGAGGATTGAATATTTGGTGATCCATGTGAGTGATCCATGTGATTGAACTCTCATTGGTTCACGGATTGACTTTCCATGTGCAAGCGATGAGTTGTACTTAGAGAGTTTATTTAATTTCTTTTAATTAATTAATTTAACCAAAGATTTAATTGGGTTTATTTTATTTAAATAGGATAAGGTAATTAATATGAGGTAGTGATGAAATCACTTTGATTTTAGGAGATTAATTTGATTTTTGATGAATTATGCCACTAATCGAATAGCAAGATTGACATAATTGAGGGTATGATCATATTTAGGACAAATAGGGTCTCTAGTTAGAGTAGACCAAATTAGAGTGGTTACAACTATAATTGATAGTAGATGCAAATACTTATATCTGAAAGACTTTGCGCTTTAGTCATAAGTACTTTTAAAATTAGTAAACACTCAGTAAGAGACTTTGTGCCTTATTTCTTGTTTAAATTATTGAATCCTTTTGGGATAAGTGCATAAAACTTTGGGTTTCTATAACTATTCCACCCACATAAGTAGATTGGTTTCTTCGGTGTTGTTCTTAATTCAACCCTTGAACCATCTATATTATCATAGATTTAGGTAATTTTTGTTTAATTTAAAGTTGTTCTTAAGTTATTATAAAATCATTTCTGAAAAAAGAGGAATTGCTCAAAGAGAACCGCCTTATTTTATAATTTTAGTTAAGTACCTATTGAATCCACCTATGGTAAGAAGGGAGCCTCCCCTGTTGCTAAGAGGAGAGAGAAATATCACAAGACATTGCCTAAAGTAACAATTTTACAAGTTGTGGTCACAGTGACTTACACAACTTTTAGCCAACAATATCTTTATTACTCGTTTGAGTTTGAAATTTTAAACAGTTAGAAGAATATAGTTTCATGTAATAAATTTGAATCCATATCCCTAGATAGACACCAAATTGAGAATATTTCTCTCCAAAAACTAGATTCTCAAAACTTAAATATTAAAAAAAAAAATTTACTTTGTTTTAATGTGTCAAAATTGTTCCATGTTTTCAATGTGCTAAAGTAAGTTATTATGGATCCAACTAATCTAATATTCAAACTTTAGTAAAAGTTGTGAGAACATTAGTATTTGATTAATATCTCAAGATATAAGGATCAATACTTTAGATATTTTAATAAGGGCTACCCCTAGGACTAGAAGAGCCTAAAGTTTAGAGGATAAAACTAATGTCTTTTGTTCATTGGATAATAATCTAAGAATCTCTAGAACAAAAGATAGCTAGTTTATAGAGACAACCAGACAAACAGTTGGAAACACCAACACTCCCTCAATGTTATTGCTGAAAGGCATAACTTGCCCATTTTTGAATATCATCTTCATTTAAGATTCTAGGAAAGTATTTAATTCCTTCACTATACTTAGACATATAATTTTCATTATATGGAGAACAAGCTAGCTGATTTTCTATCCAATTTAGGTGTTATGATGCAAGACATTAGATATTGGGAAGAAATGGAAGCTTAAAATTTTGATTTAATTGATGGAACCAATAATGAAATTTTTTATTTTTTATTTTTTCTATGGTAATTGATCATTATTGGAATGACCCAAAGGAAATTTAGCCCTCCCAAAATGACTAGGACCTCATATAAGCTGATAGGCAAGTCATTCTAAATTTCATTATGAGTTTTGTTAAAAATAATCACAGGCCTATCCACAACACGTATAATTATTTTCTTGTTTTTTGGAGGGACTTGATCATATATATCCACAATATTTTTTAGGAATTTATCAACACAAATAGCATTTACTGAGTCTCCCAAACTAAGTGGTTGGTACTTTGGATCATCGTCCATTTTTTCTACATTATGTCCTTTCTTTACATTTTTATTCTTTCCTAATGTAGAAGCATCCTTGGGTCATTGACAATCTTCCATCACCCAAAAATACTTCCTTTCAGTTTGTTCTTAGTTTTTTTTCAGTTACCTAGTTCCATGTTTTAGTAGTGTACCTTGGTTTTGGAGAATTTGTTGTCATGAACCTCGAGGTATGTTCTCGACATCATTATTTTATTATGTCAAGGTTCACACTTCCATCTGATACTTCATGTTGGAATATGATGAATATGATCATATCCTAGATTATGTGGTGAAAGTGTTGTTATTGCTGTAAAAAATTCTACTTCACAAATTAGATCAGTTGTACTAGTGATGAAGGTGATTGCACATGAATTTTTCTAAGTATCAAGTGTACCAGTGATAAAACAGTCTAGGATGGTAATTTTGGTGTCCGATGATAATTTGAAGGATTCAAATGATGCAATCGTGCAGACAATATCTACAGAGTCATGATTACATACATCTATGATCACGTAAGCTGATTCAATGCACAAATGGAGATTTGAGGTAAACACCAATGATATTAGAAAGAATAGTCAACTGGTCCAGTCAAGGTGATGAAATCGAGGTAGCGATCAATTACGTGTCACAATTTGTTTTATTTTTAAATTATATTGTTAAGGGTCAATTTTGAGGAGTTCAATTTCCTATGTTTGTGTGATTGCTTATGATTTTTTATTTAGGATTTAGAGGCCGACAATAGGTAATATGTTTTAGGGTTATTCCACCGACCTAAATGTGTGTATAAGAGATGAAATTGAAGAGTAATTAAAAATTTGTTGATGCGATGATTGTAGTGGTTGAAGTGAATGTTTTTGTGAGAAATGTAGTAATTTGAGAAAGTACCGAAGTGGATCTATCAAGCAGAGTGTGGTACTTTCAGATCATTTCATTTGAGTTTATTCTCAAGGCAATTCCTAACCGGCCTATGATCAAAATCCTCTAACAAGGTTATTCCTAACAGGGTAAGCAGGATCCTAATAGGTCTAAAGATTAAATCCTATAACATGGTGAATCTCAAAAGGAGTTTCAAATCCCTTAATAGGGTAGTTCCTAACAAGACTTTTGTAATATATTCTAACCGAGATAAAGATACTCTTAATCGAGTATGCCCTTAATAGGGAGGTTGTAATGCTCCATACAGGGCATATCTTATTTATGCACTAGTGAGATTTGTGGGTGATAATTCTCACTGTGGTTTTTAACTCTAACAAGGGTTCCCATGATAAAATATTGGTGTTATTATGTTGATATCATGGATGTATGCTTTGTTATGCTTTTATGTTATATTTAGTTTTGCATGCTGGTTACTTTGGAAGTTGATGAAAATATTTTGTAGATCTATGGATGCACTGATTCACCCCCCGCCCTCTCAGTGCCTTATAACATTAATAATTGACATCAGAGCCAAGTTCCCTTGAAGAAGCCTAACAACTTGGGAAGGATCTTTAAGGTAGATGTGGAGGGTTTGAGATATCAAAGACAAATTGAAAAACAACTTGAAGATGAAGAAGATTTCATTGATCAGTTGAAGGGGCAACTCAAGAAATAAAGGTCTAAGAGGTCTGAGATTGTTCAACAATTATCTGAGAGATAGACCAGTTGAAGGAGCAACTCAAGAAATCAAGGTCTAAGAGGTCTGAGCTTGTTCAACAATTATCTGAGAGACAAGATCTAATTGATCATCTATCTGAAGAAATTGGGTCTAAGGAATCTGAGGCTACACTAGAAGCTTTGTCCATGAGAATAATAAATTACATGGAGACAATAAGAATCTAAAGAGAGATTAGAAGCCTTTTCAATCAGGATGGGTGAAGAAATTGAAGCAATGAAGACTGCAGAAGAAGCAAGGACAATGACAGAGGAAGCCCTAAAAGCTAGAGATAAAGCCCTAAAATCTAAGGTGGATGAGTTTTTCAAATTTGAACAAGAGGTTGGTAACTTTCATGCACATATACATGAGACAAATGAACATATACAAGAAACTATTGAAGATAATCACAAATCCCTAAGCAAGAATGAACATCTAAAGAAAGGAAATGAGAAACTCAAAGGTGAGTTGAAGGCTGAAAATGATTTAGTCAAGAAGTTTAATGAAATATCTACAAAACTTGATGAACAACTCAAGAATCAGAGAATGAATGGAGAGAATCATGGTCTTGGCCACACCAGTTATGAATTTGGCGAATCCTCTGGAACCAAGAAGGACATGCAAGATGATAAAAACTCACCAAAGGTAACCCCAAATAAATTTGGTAAGAGAACTTATAAACTAGTTTGTTTCAATTATCATAGGGTTGGACATACTGCTAATGTTTGCAAGACACATGTCAAATCTAGTATTCCGAGTGTTAGACCTAATTCTAGACCAAGTACTTTTCATGTTCATTGTTGCAATTGAAACAAGTATGGACATAGAGCTAATGAGTGCAGGAAAAGGATGAACAATCAATGGTCACAAATCAACCAGTCAAGTCCTTATCAGAATAAGAACCAGAGGAATGTTAGATGCTCACATTATCACAATTATGGACACATGGATGTTAAATATAGATTGAGGACAAATAGAGGCAATGCTAGACCTTGGATATCACATGGTATGACATGTTTTCATTGTCACAAGATAGAACACATACAAGGTTTTATAGAGAAATGATCAATAAGGTGAACCAATCGGTTAATGAGCCAGACAATCAAAAGGGAAAGTAGATTGTGAATTTTGAAGAGACTAGGAATAATACAAGGAAGATTTTGACAAAGAAGAGTGAAGAGAAACCATCTGAATATACTATATCATAACTAAGTGTGGATAATTATTCATCTAACTAAGTCATCATTTACTTAGGGGGAGAAAACATTGTTGAATCTATTGAATACCCCCCAGATACATGTGTAGTAAGTTATAATTTCATATTTAGATGCATATGGTTGTTTTGATGTATGGCATGAAATTATGTTTAACCTCACAAAGATTTGGTTAATCACTAACAAGATCTTTGAATGTATGCGATGTTTTGTTAGCAACTGGTGATGCAGTTAATACTATAAAGTGAAGGAAAATAAAAGGTGATTTTTAGATCTCATTGTGTACCTACACATTCAAATAGAAGACAAAAAGAACTAGAAGTGAAGATTGAGCAATTGGACAAAATTCAAGGTGATTAATTGAAGAATTTGCAGTAATTGTGTGAAGGAAACAATAAGGGTTTGAAGTTTTGTCAAGCGATTGTTATCAAAGGTATTTATTTGATCTTCTAAGCTTGAATATTTTATTTGCAAGATGGATACAATGATCATTGTGAAGATTGTTGAGAGACCTAGGCAAAAATTTAAGAAACACCCTTTAAATCAGTCAAAGATGATCCAAAGGGTTCCCTATCTAGTGTTACCTATGCTGTGATGCACATTGAATATGTTAGGTCATAAATTCATGTAAGTTTGAAGACTTAGGTTCTTCACACATTTTGAATCAATATACAAAGGTGTGTAGTGATTTTGTATTAAAGGATGAACACCAAGTGGTTGTAGACAAGGGTTTCACTCACGTGATCAAGTTACCTGATGAGTTTGAAGAAAATCAAGTTAGATTTGTGTTGAGTTGAGTGCATGATCAATTTATGTGGCTTGACCATCCACACAAGATTACTAAGGAGGCCATAAATGAAGTGACAAGTTTCTGTGCAATTAGTGAAGTACCGGTACTTAGGTCAATCTCACAGGATGCAGTCACAAAGTTAACTAAATCAAAGTGAGATAAGAGAGAGATGACTATCAATGATATTGTGGATATGAATGTGAGATTTGCATCTATGGTGATTTGTTATAAAGTTTTTTACTCCAGTAGAATCAACAATTTTCCCAGTGTTGCAATCCACAGTGCATATAGAATGGTGATAGAAGATGTTGAGTATGATTTATGTGCTACGATGAGAGACCAGTTATTTATGAACATGGAGAAGATCAGAAAGCACAAGAGGCAAGTATTTAAATTTAGCCAATTGATTATGAGATTATTCTTTTAATTTCATAATTTCTTTCTTGGTGTTGGTCATATAAATTGGATAGAAGGTACACCAGTTATGGTTCAATTGAAGAATTGTATTAGATTATTGGGTAATGGTTTGGATGAGAAAGTTTGGGGCTATTTCAAAGAATTTCAAAGCAAAATGCATCAAAGAGAAAGGATATCGACCCATGTTGCTGATAAATACAAGGATGATATATATTTTATGGTGGATATTGACACTTGTCAGATGGAGGAAGTAGTGCCTAGGAAATCATGGACCATGCCCATGGGATATGAAGTAGAGGGTGATATGATAATCTTACATGCTAAAGATTTACTATCTAAATCAATCGATCCAAATGAGATCAGATTTGAAACCTACAAGGAAAAGAGCATGGAAGTACATTGAAAATTGACCAAACCAGTTATTGAGAAGAAGATTAGAAAAGAGGTAGAGCAATTTGCATTGAAGAAAGAATTTACACAGGAAGCCATCAACAAGGCAAGAGCCAAACATGTTGCATAACAAGATGGAACATATGGAACAACATGAACTATAGGTGAAGATGAAGATGTATAAGTTATTTCTTCTAAAATAGTGGTGCCCCAACCTGTAGGCAGAGAAGATGTACCATAATTATAGTTAATAAGAAGAAAGTTGATCCTCCTGCAAAGGCACTAGTCAAAGGAAAGAAAAGATCTACTCAAATGGAACCTACAAAAGTAAAGATGACCACTGGAAAAAGGAAGAAGGAGAAGGATCAAAGATTTGAGAAGATTGAAGAAGAACCAAAAGCAAGAGGTATAAAATCTGATGAAGAAAAAAAGAAGATGAAGGCAAGTGGCGAAAGATCAAAGGTAGTTGGACCCCCTACCACAAAATCTATCAATATTGATTTTGGTAAGTTTATTTCTATTGACAATATTTTTTAAAGAGTCAAGATGTGGGGTGTACTTGTTGGTGTAAGGGAATTCTATGACAAAGTCAATAAAGAGGACCAAACAAAGATTGAATATGTAGTTGTGTTTAGTATGCATAGATTGATAAAAACACTTATTAAATTACAAGGAAAAATTCCTCCATCTATGTATGATAAGATTGAATCTAAGTGGCATACAAGTTTAAAGGAAAATAAGGAAATATTTGAATATAACTTAGTCTAACTACAACTGGAGATTTCTACTGAGGAAATCAATGAGACACTTAAGAAGTTTAGACATGCATTCAAGACTAATTCAAGAATTATAAGATTAATGATTGGTGATTTTCAATCAATGCAAGAGGAAAAAATAAGTATTCCAAAGAAATTATTAGGTCTTGTTGAAGAGAAGGAAGATGATTAAGAAAAATACAAAGAGGAAAAAGGACAAGATGATAATGAACCTGTGATTACATAGATTGCTAAAGGATGGACAGTTGATGGTGTGAAGATCACACTTGATAATGTTTATTTGGATGAGCCAAAGGATACCATGGACACCATAAGTGATGTTCTTGTCATGGTTATTCCTAAAGATACAAAGGAGTCTAAGGATACAAATGATGGATAGGTGGATATAGGAACAAATCAAATTATGGCTAATGATACTATCATCAAAGTTCATGCTGGTGAGCAACAATGAGAACCAACAATAGAGGCAACCAGTGAAGCAAAAATAAAAGAGAAGCAAGACCATACACATAATAAGGATGTGTAGAAGAAAGGAGAACAAGAAATGAAATAACAAAAAAAGGAGAAGACTATAGACAAAGAAAAGGAAAAGGTAACATCTTATATGTATATTATTCAACAAAGTTTTGATAAGATGGATAAATATGATATACTGGTCATTCAAGGACCAATAGATCTTAGTACAATGAGACCAACATAGTTGATGAATGTTGCTATGGAAATTAGGTCTAAGGCCAAAAGAGATAAAAAGTAGGAGACACAAATTATTCAGTCTGCAAGAGATATTTTATCTGATTTAATGCCTGAAGCAACTTATGATGAGAAGGATGCACCTCTTGAAAAAATAGGTCAATTGGTGATAGTTGCAAGTGAAAAAATACAAAGCCTAGAAGATGAAACAACAATAAAGGTAGAAAAGTATTATGAAAGGAAGAAATCAAATAAGTTAGTCTAGAAGATTGCACTTCATAGAGGAACATTGACAGTTGAGATTAACAAGGTGAAACAAGCACTACTAGAAGGCGGTAAGATTCTTACTTCTATTTATGATTTCTCATAATTTTTGAAGGATATTGAGTAGAAAAGAGATGAATACCAATAGGAGCTACAAAATTTAGTACGCAATTTTGATCTAGTGATTCATTCCATTACAATTTTTGGAGCATCGTTGAGCAGTATTAATCATAAGCTCAACACTTATCATAATGAGCAGGAGAAAAGGGTCTCAGTATTGTTAGAACCACAAACTCTACTGATTCCAAAGTTGGAAATTTTTCTAAAAGGAGTTAAAGATACAACAATCATATCATCTCTCCCTAATATGATTACAGTGGAACCATTGGAGGAGCTAGCCTATCTAATAATCGGTCACATAGTGATTACTAAACATCTCAAGAAGATATGGGAGGCTGATCTATAGGTCTTAAAGACCAATTTTGTAGATGTATTCAATAGATTTTAATAGGTATATGATACTCTCTATGAATAAAATTTGTTCTGATCATTAATTCTAATACCTTTATCATTGTTGTCAAAGGGGGAGAAGATAGAGAAGATAGAGTGGGACTAGATATAGTTGTATAGTGTAAAAAAATGGCTAAGTATTTTTTAAGAAGGAGTAGTACAAACATGGTCTATTTGTAATTACCATAGGGGGATTAATCCTAAAGTTTATCTCTGTACTTGTGTAAATTTTTTTTTCTTAGTCAGACACTTATAATTTTTCTAAGTGTTGCCATCAATGCTAAAGGGGGATATTGTTGGCATCTAATCAAGATGATCATATCCTAGACCATGTGGTGAATATTGTAGTGTTGTCATTGTTGGAAACAAGTCTACTTCACATATTAGATTAGTTATACTTGTGATGAAGGTGATTGCACATGAATTTTTCTAAGTATCCAGTGTATCGGTGATAACACAGTCTGTGATGGTAATTTTGGTGTGCAGTGATAATATGAAGATTTCAGATGATGTGATTGTACATACAGTATATATAGAGTCACAATTACCTAAATCTATGATCACATAAGTTTATCGAATGCACAGATGGATATTTGAGGCAAACGCCAATGATATTGGCAAGAATAATTAACTGGTCTAGTCAAGGTGATGAAATCGAGGTAGCAATCAATTAAGTGTCACAATTTGTTTTATTTGTAAATTATATTGTTGAGGCCCAAACTTTAAGATTTCAATCTCCTATGTTGGCATGATCTCTTATAAATTTTTGTTAGTATTTGGAGGATGACAACATGTAATGTGTTTTAGGCTTATTCCACCAACCTAAATGTGCATATAAGAGATAAAATTGAAGAGTAATTAAAAAGTCATTGATGGAATGATTGTAGTGGTTGAAGTGAATGTTTGTATGATAAGAATAATGATTTGATAAAGTGCTGAAATAGATCTATCAAGCAGAGTGTGCTACTTTCATATCATTTCATTTGAGTTTATTCTCAAGGAAAGTCATAATAAGATTGTGATCAAAATAATCTAACAAGGTTACTCCTAATAGGGTAAGCATGACCCTAACAAGTCTTAAGATTAAATCCTATAACATGATGACTATCATAAGGAGTTTCAAATCCCTTAACATGGTAGTTCCTAACAAGACTTTTGTAATAAGTTCTAACCGACATAAAGATATTCTTAATTAGGTATGCCCTTAACAGGGTGGTTGTAATGCTCCTAACAAGGTATATCTTATTTGTGCACTAATGAGATTTTTGGGTGATAATTACCACCATAGTATTTACCTATAGCAAGGGTTTCCACAATAAAGTATTGGTGTTATTGTGTTGATATCATAGATGTATGTTTTTCTATTCTTTTATGTTATATTTAGTTTTACATGTTGGTTACTTTGAAAGTTGATGAAAATATTTTGTAGATTTGTGGTTGCACTGATTCACCCCCCATCTCAATGATTTATAACATTAACACTTCACACTAGAGTTATCTTGGATTTATGTTTGGGCATGTGTGTTCTTCATGTTCTAATGGTCAGTTGGAGTTTTCCGATCTTGCGAAGCTATTTCCCGATCGACAAAGCTTTGTGGATCATATCACGATGTTCCTTGATCTTTGGTTGACATTTCTCTTGGATCACACATCATTTCAAAATCTTGGAATCAAGATCCTTAGATTTGGCCCCTGACCTATATTTTTGTTTTACAGTTTCTTGTTCTTGGGAAATGTGATAGATCTTGGCTGACATATGTGTTGTGAAGCATCTATATATTGAGGCATTTGATCTTTTTTGAGGTATTGGTGGTATCTCTCAGTAGGATAGCCTTTGGAAGATTAATTCTAGGTTTTAGTTCTGGATTTATGTTGGAATCAATCATGTATGTCAAAAGTATGTAAATTGCATGTTGCAGGCTAATTCGATGTAAATTCATGAATCTGTGATAATGAGAAAGTGGAATGTTGCATGTTTCCAGTTCATTTTTGAGTTCTTATTTATCTTGAGTTGTTGATTTACACTGTGTTGACTTGGAATGCATGGTTTTGACCATCTCCATTGGGGAAACTCCTGCCATGAATGTGTCAGGTGGTATCAGATCAAGGTTGATGGTCCTGTGAAAGTAGATTTAAGTTCCTGAGATTTCAAAGCCCTAATTGAATCTTTTGTGGGGTGGCAGAGTGTGGATCTTGCCCGTAATTGTAGAGGACTTGCACAAGGGGGTTGTATAGAGATTAATGGGAAGTAGTATTGAGAGGGGAGGGGTGAATCGGTACCTCTAAAACTTTTAACTCTTTTCACCATTCATCATTAGCAATCATTCTTTACTGTATTACCGATCATTACTGTTGTTCATTATTATGCATATAACATTAATTCATAATATTTAATTGTTTGCAACATTCATAGAAACATTCATGAAAGTAATAAACACATAACACAAGATATGATATCACAAAAAAATCCTATTAGGAAGCAAAAACTGCGGTGGGGATGGCACCCACAAAACTTCACTATCTGCAGAATGGAAGGGAGCCAGTAAAGGCTTACAATTGATCACTTCTGATGATCTACCCTATTAGGAGTATTAAAGTGGAGACCTGTTAAGATGTACTTTGTTAAGAGCTTTAGCAACATTGATTTAAGTGTGCACTCAGTTAAGAGATTTACAATAGGATTGTTAGGTCCACCTTTCTTGAAAGGATTTCTCAAGTGCACTGCACTTGTTAGAATGAGTACAAATGTTTTACCTGACTGTATGCAATCTACAATTGCTGATCAAAAATCCATTAAAGCTCTCATAATAATAATATTACCTTAAGTGACTGAATAATACCTTTCTCTGCTCATCAGTAGCCTGTGTTCTTGTTCTTGAAACTGATTTGATATGTTTCTATCCTTGTGCATGAAATATTTTGTCTGGTCCTTAGATGCTCGTCGTGGCTACAATATTCATCGAACAACAACATTTATTCAATAGATTGAGCATCTATTTATACAAGTATTTGACCTATTCTAGAATCACACATTACAATGTTAACTCTTAGATCCAAGGTTTACAACTTGACATTGATATTTAGTTTGCATGTTTTAAATCAGTAAAACTAATTAATACAATAGTTAATACATTGCTTCCTCTACACATAATGGATTTAAAAATAAATAAAGAAGCTATATATACAAATTTAGTGATTTATCTGACGTGGAAAGTCAGATCCACTTTTTGTGGGATGTAACTGACTATTGGTTCTTGGTTGTCGGGTTGAACTAAAAGTCTGTCGGCATTCCTTTGTTGAACTGATCGTCAGGTTCCCTTTATTTGTTGGGTTCCTCTATTTTCTATTTTGTCAGGTTGTACTTTTGTTACTCATCGGGTTCCTTTAACCTTTTTATCATCGAGTAACACTGAATAGTGTTTGTTGAGATGCTTTGAACTTGGCAGTATTGGGTAACCTTGGCATCGAGTAGTGTTGTGCCCTGTCTCTAAGTGTAGTAAAAAATTGATGGTGTAGATCATGTTTTTCCTTATGTATACTAATGGAAAAATATAATGCCTTCAATCTCCCTCTTTGAAATTAGTATCAAAAATTGATATGTGCATAATACTAAAGTGTTTAGTATGTACACCATGTCTATATCCTTGTCATTATATGACTCCCCCTAACTATATGCATCGATATAGTATAAGCATATATGTACATGTATACTCTCCTCTGTACTATACATTCCCTATTCTTTGCTCTTTCAATTGTTTGACTTTTCATTTCATTCCTCCTTTCACTCCCCCCTTATTTTACTGTGTTTGTACATATCACTTCCCCCTTTATTTGATACTCATGACAAAGTAGAGAGTTTCTAGAGTTTATGTTGTTGATTTATGCTATTGCTGCCAATCAGATCTGAGTTGTTCAAAGTGGTATAAAGTTTAACTTGGTACATCTAGACCCGAGGATAACTGATTCACCCCCCCTCTCAGTTATTCTAAATTCATTCCAACAATTGGTATCAGAGCTTTGGTCTCTTGAAAATAGTTTGAAGGTACTTGGAGAAAAATATCAAGATGTATAAAAAGGAGGTACCAATGTTGAACAAATATAATTTCCCTACATGGAAGAGTTTGATGAAATTTCATCTGGATGGTATTGGTGATTCTTCTAAGCACTATGTTTAACATGATTATGTAGCCCCCACTGCACCTGCCACAGCTACACAGTTAAGAGAAAATCAAGAACACAATCAAGCAATGTTGGAGATTGCATCATCTCTGAACTATCATGAGTTTGAAGACATAAAGAAATATACAAATGCAAAGAAGATGTGGGATGGTCTTGCAACTATCTATGGAGGTGATACAAATGTACTAAGAGCCAAATATGAAAGCTTAAGAGGTAAGTTTGATGAAATGAAAATGCAAGAAGGAGAAAATATAGTTCAATATTATGGTAGGATAAAGGAAGTTGTAAATGCTATTAGAGGAGCTAAGGGAACCATTGATGATAACACCATTATGAGAAAGGTACTAAGAACACTTCTTCCTATATGTGCTATTAGAGTCTTTGCAATTCAAGAGTTAATATGTACTCCTAATAATAATTTGACTTTGGAAGGATTGGTAGGCAGACTTACTACATTTGAGATGTCAAATTTTGATAATTACACTCCACAAGCTATTGAATCTGCATTTAGATCCCAGTTGGTCCTTAACAAATCAAAGAAAGGAAAGAAATGTGTGAATAGTGAAAATGACACTACAGATGATGATCTGGAAGAACTTGAGGCACTCATGGCAAAAAGACTATCTAGAGGAAAAGGAAAATTCAAAGGTAATCTTCCTATCATTTTTTTTTCCTGTAACAAAGTTGGTCATATTGCTGCAAGATGTCCTGATAAGAATGATAAAGAAGAGAGAAGGGAAAGCAAGTACAAAGATAGAAAGGATGACTGAGACTTCAGAAATTATAAAGATTACAAAGACAAAGGTAAGAAATCTTGTTATATAGCTGAAGAAGCTTCTGACAGTGAAATTGACAATACTGATGAAAATGATATAGAAGTTGTATATGTTGCTCTAAAAGATGATTATGAGGATGATGATAAAATTGCACTAATTTCTTATATGAGTAAAGGTGACCATTGGATTATTGACAGTGGTTGTTCACATCACATGACTGGTGATAAAGTTAAATTTGAAACCTTAGATCAATGTAAAGGTGGTTATGTTAAATTTGGTAATGATGCACTATGTCTTGTTAAAGGGAAAGGATCAATTAACTTGACTGACAAGATTAGATGTGACAATGTATATTGGGTTGATGATCTTAATTATAATTTATTAAGTATTGCACAGCTAAATACTTCTAGTTATAGAGTTGAATTCCATCACAAGAAGGCAAAGATCTATGATGCCACTGGAGAATTAGTTGGAAGTGGAGAACAAACAAAAGGTAACTTGTTCTATCTGGACTTAGCTGATGAGACATGCTTGTTTTCACAATATAATGATGTTTGGTTATGGCATAAAAAATTGTGTCATGTAAAATTTGATAAATTGGTAAGCATAAGAAAATTGAAAAAGGTTAGAGGGCTACCTAAGTTAAAGAAACCTGAAAATGCAATGTGCAAACAATGTCAATTAGGAAAAATGACTAAATCTAGTTTCAAAAGCAAGACTCATACTTCTGAGGAAATTCTGGAATTGGTTCATACTGACCTTTGTGGTCCTATTGGTGAGAAAATTTACTATGGAGATAGATACTTTATTCTATTTGTTGATGATTACTCAAGAATGATGAATGTTATGTTTCTTAAAGAAAAATCTGATGCATTCCAATTATTTAAGTGGTACTTGGCAAAAGTTGAAAAGGGGACAGGTAAAAGTTTAAAATGTTTAAGATATGATAGAGGAGGTGAGTTTTTTTCTAATGATTTTAGTAGGTTCTGTAATGACCGAGGGATAAAAAGACATATGTTCACACCTAGGACACCACCACAAAATGGTAATGCCGAGACAAGAAACAAATCTATCATGGATTGTGCCAGAACACTAATGATGGAGAAGAATGTTGCACAAAAATATTGCAGAGAAGCTATAAGTATGATAGTCTATACCCTGAATAGAGTATAAGTCAATAAAGGTACTAATGCTACACCTTATGAGTTATGGTATGGGTATGCACCTAATGTAAAATATTTCAAAGTTTTTGGAAGAAAATGTTTCATATTGAAGGATAATAGAAATGAAAAACTTGATGCTAAAGGTGAGGAAGGCATATCTCTTAGTTATTAAACTAAAAGCAAAGCATACAAGTGTTTGAATTCTAACACTAACAAAATTGTGGAAAGTGCAAATGTTAGAATTGATGAATATGCACAAAGAAATGAAGCTGAAAGCACATAGGAACCTGAAAGTTACAAATCATTCATCTATATGGATGAGGAAGATTCTGGTGAATTACTTGAACCTGAGAAATAGGTTGCCAAGCAATAGCTAGCACCTGACGAGTCACAAAACAAAGCTGCTGGGAAATAGGAGGTAATTGCCGAGCTATCTGATGGAGATGCTGAGTCACAGAATCAACCTGAATTGAACGTGAATGATAAACCTGAAGTAGAAAAAGAACCTACTCTAGCAAAGTATGTAAGAAGACACCATAAACCTGATCAAATCATAAGATCAAAGAATTCTGCAGTTATGACAAGAAGCAAGTTGAGAGAAGATACATGCTTGTTATGTGATTTTGAGCCTAAAACAGTAAAAGATTCCTTAGACAATGAAGATTGGATACAAGCCAAGAATGAAGAAATTGAATAGATTGAGAAGAATAAGACTTGGACACTTGTACCTAGGCCGAATGGCAAGAATGTAATTGGTACTAAGTGGGTATTCATAAATAAGATGAATGAACATGGAGAGGTAACAAGAAACAAAGCTAGACTGGTATGCAAGGGTTATGCACAAGAGGAAGGAATTGATTATGGAGAAACATTCAACCCAGTTGCAATATTGGAAGGAGTAAGAACATTACTTGCATATGCAGCCTACAAAGGTTTTAAAGTCTATCAAATGGATGTAAAGTCAGCATTTCTAAATGGGATATTAGAAGAAGAAGTTTACATTGAACAAGCTGATGGATTTGTTGACCCAAGAAAGAAGAACATGGTTTGCAGATTACACAAGGCACTATATGGAATAAAGCAAGCACCAAGAGCATGGTATGAGAGATTGCACAATTCTTTGCTAAATATTGGATTCACAAGAACCAATGACAACAAAAATCTATATTTGAAGATAGAGCAAAATAAAGGTACTCTATTGGATGAAATTTTTGTTGATGACATTATATTTAGTGGACAAGATGTGTTATGTCAAGAATTTGCAAAGGAGATGCAAACTAAATTTGAGATGTCTATGTTTGGTGAGATAAAATTTTTTGTTGGGTTACAAATACATCAGATGAAGAATGGTATCTATATTACTCAATCAAAATATGTCAAGGAGATACTAAATTTTTTTGGAATGGAAGATTCAAAACCAGTGAGTACACCCATGGCTACTGGACAAAAGTTAACAAAAAATGATGATACAAAAGAAGTGAATCAAACGATTTACAGGTCAATGATTGGAAAGATGCAATATGTTGTGCACAACATACCTAATATTGCACTGGCTATTGGTATTGGTGCGAGATTTTCTGCCAATCCCAAGGAAACTCATATGATGGCAGTAAAAATAATTCTGAGATATTTGAAAGGAATAGATGAATATGGTCTGTATTAAAAAAAGAATGAAAAGTTTGAACTTAGAGTCTATACTGATTCTAATTGGGCTAGAAATGTGGATGATAGGAAAAGCACCACAGGTGGATCATTTCTTTTAAGAAAAATATTAGTTTCATGGACAAGCAAGAAACAAAATTGCACCTCACAATCTACAGCTGAAGCTGCGTATGTAGCAGCAACAGTTAATTGTTCTAATATTGTGTTGTTCAAGATACTACTGAAAGGTATGAAAGAAGAGATCACAGAACCAGTTGTCATATATTGTGATAACACGAGTGCCATTAATATTTCTAAGAACCTTGTGATGTACTTTAAAACAAAGCATATAGCTATCAAGTATCATTACTTGAGGGAGCTAGTTCAGAATAAGGAAGTGAGACTGGAATATGTGAATACTAAGGAACAATTAGCAGACATATTTACAAGGGCACTACTCAAGGATGCTCATGAGTATCTATGAGGTAAATTAGGGGTGACTCCCCTAACTGAGGCTAATTAGTTAGAATGGTACTGTTGCATCAAATATTATATTCAGAATATTTGACACATTGATGCACAGGCAGTCACACTGTAGGATGCTGTGTAAAGCTGTGAAAACAAGACAAGGATAGAAAAGAGGATTAGTCATAAGCAAGATGACAAGAAAAACATGATATAGAGTTTAGAATAGAAGAATCTACATGATGAATATGTCAACGTCTTTGGCATTGTTGTCAAAGAGGGAGAAGTTTACTAAAAGAGGGAGATGTTTACTATACTTTGAGATAAAGGGAGAGTTTACTAAAAGAGGGAGTCTACAGATGAACATGAACAGACACAGAAAGATTTCAGTGTGATTACAGACATAGAAGGAAAAATGTTTTACAATATGAGAATCAAAATGAAGCCAAAGACATTAATGAAAATTTGTTCATATCAAGGAACACATGCAGACTTTTTGGATTGTATGGTAACTATGGTTGGAAAATTATTGTTTTAAAGTTTAGCGTTGCCATCAATGCAAAAGAGGGAGATTGTTGGAAAGCTACAATGGAAACAGTTATTGTTTTGTCATTGATGTCAAACCTTAATTGGTGAGACTATTGCTATTTTCTTGAGTACCATATCTATTGATTGATGTAGAAGATTTGAAGGCAAGGATAACAAGAAGACCAAGTGAAATGGTTGAGTAATGGGAAATAACAAGGGTATTTGATCAGTTGGCACATTGGAAAAGTAATGTGTTGTTTATCTTTTGATGATAGTTTACTGAGAATAGTTTACGCCGAGTGAAGTCTGTGATGACTGAGTGCCAGTAAATTGCCAAGG
Source organism: Thuja plicata (assembly GCA_018584345.1). Classification (NCBI taxonomy): domain Eukaryota; kingdom Viridiplantae; phylum Streptophyta; class Pinopsida; order Cupressales; family Cupressaceae; genus Thuja; species Thuja plicata. The sequence continues at coordinate 275,361 of MU224396.1, forward strand.
AAACCAGTGATGACTGAGCGGAAGAACATAGTGTTGGCCGAGCAACACTATTTTGGTAATTGTTGAGATTTGAGATCTCTGGCCGATATAATTGATTTTATTGGGATATGTAAAATTAATTAAGGATAAGCACGATTGGTCCACACTATTTAAATGCACAGGTAATCATAATTAATGCATGTATCAAATATTTAATTAGTGATTGATTTGGAGAAGCAAATTAAATGTAAAGATGGAAAGATCCATTGGATCTGACCTAACCTAAGATCTACGATCTTGATTAAGCAGCAAAAGATTTATCTGACCTAGATGAAGAGGTATAAGATAAACTCAAGGGGTTATCCATGATGTGGATGTAAGAAGTGTATGCAAGAGGATTGCATAGTTAATTGACTGATTGGCATGATCTAGCAGAGAAGGTTGAATAGAGAAGCAGAGAGATGCGAGAGTGATTGCTTGACGGATTTCCAAGCAGATCTGAAGATTGAAAAGAGAATGGAGGCCACTCAGTGAATTAGCAATAGAGCTGAATTGAATCTAGATTTACAAAGTAAGTTGTATGTATCAAATCACAACTACTGATTACTTTCTAACCATTGTATCAATCAAAATCCTTTAACTAGGTTGACCTAACAGTCATTGTATAAATCCTTTGAGCAAGGTGACATTCAGGTGGAATGTTCTAAGTCCTCTAACAAGGCCACTCCTGATAGGGTGATTAAATCCTTTATCCAGGTCACATTCAGCAATGTGTTTTGTAACCTATAACAGGGTTGGATCCTAACAGAGCTCACTTCAGAAGAGTGAAAACTTGATAGAATATTATTGGTGGTTTTTCCCAAATTGGGTTTCCACATTAAATACTGGTGTCAACTTGTGTGAATGTTTATGTTGTGTTTTACTGTTAAGTTTCTACAAGCTGATTACATTTGAACAGTAAAACTGCATATGTATGTTGTTGATTTATGCTATTGCTACCGAGCAGGTCCGAGTTGTTCAAAGTGGTATAAAGTTTAATTTGGTACATCTAGACCTGAGAATAACTGATTCACCCCCCTCTCAGTTATTCTAAATTCATTCTAACAAAATGTACAACTTATAAGATTCTAAAAATGTGTAACTTACAATGTATCAAGAATATGTGAGTGGGTGTTCTTGATGTCTTCGAGCAATTTTTCCCATTTTTCTTTTAGGAGTTCTAGTGCCATGTTGTCTAGATTTAACCTTGCATGCATATCATAAATGCTGTCTAGGAAAGACATTTTTGGGGTGGCAATTAGTGCATTTGCCTTTGTCATATGTTTCTTTAGTAGTGAGAGTGTTAGTAAGAGTTGTTCTTGTATCTCATTTACCTCATCTCTAAACTTGGTCTCTGCAATCTCTATGTCCTGTCTCAATTTTCGAGCCTATTTGAGTTGCCCATAGTGCAATTTTATTGCCTCTTCACTATTTGTGAGACTTTGTGCAATTGTTTGAAGATCAACATAAATTTGTGCTATGTGGTTAGTATACTCTTGTGTGAGTTGATCAAGTGTGCATAATTTATGTATCAAAGTAATAGCTTCTGAGATGATTGAATCAATTGTGCTCACCAATTTAGAAATCTTTACGTTTTTTAATGCCACTTTTTGGCTTATCTTTTCTGCTAGCTTGAACTCATATTTCTATTCAAGTCTTTCTTCCATGACCTTCTCAGCATTGATGTGTTTGCCTCTGTGACAACCACTAGTTGATCAAGCATTGGGGTTGTTTGATAAACATCTACATCTGGTACTATTTGCTAAAGTATACCTCTTGCTACTTCCAGTACCTTTGCCTCCTTTGTGGCTTTCCTTAATTTTTATTGCATTACTTTTCTCTCACAGAGTCCTGCATACTTGGTCAATTTAGTTGGATCCAATGCCCTTGAATCAAAAACTAGAATCTCAATGATTTCATCCAGAGTTACTAGATTATTATGCTTTCTCTTCTTCTTCTTTGATACTTGTGGGGACACAGATGTATGAACTACCATTGCTAGTTCATTTTTCCTCTTTGAAGTGCTTGGTGAAGGCTTTGTTGATGAAGATTCTTGTGTTTTCTGCTTGGGGTGTACCTGTCGATTTGGTGAAGACGCCTCTCCATCAACCTTGGGTGTCTCTGGAGATTTTTATTATGTTTTCTTCTCCAGCTCATCTTTCTTTGCTTCTTCACTCTTATCTTTCTTCTTGTCTTCTTATACCTTTTGTGTTTCTTTTTTATTTTGATCAGTAGAATTATCTTTCTGATCATCGGTTGCAGCTTGCTTTGCAGTTGTGTCCTTTGTCATATCTGTGGTGTATTTTACTTCTGCATCACCCTTGTCCTCAGGTGTGCTTGTGTCCTCTGCAGTAGATCCATCATTACCCTCTAGTATATTGATTTCCTTCATTAATACAGGCATATTTCTTTGTGTGCTAGCTTGGGCTTTATCTAGAGTGGTGTCCTGCTCGTTGGTTTGATCTTTTTGAGCAATGACATCCTCATCTTTTTCAACTTGCTCTACAGGGTCTAGTTTTGTTAAGTCCATGACTAATGTGTCCTTCCATGTCTCATCAACAACATTCATATCTTTATCCTTTGATGTTTTCAATTCTTGTTTCCATCCCTGATACTTAAGTGTTATGAATATTACATCATCTTTCTTCTGCGGATCTTTATCAGAGTCATAATTGGTGATGTCTTGAATGTCAAGATCATCCATTACCTTGTCCAAATCTATTGGCTCCATATCTTCAATATTTCCCAAAGCAATGTGTTGAGGACTTTCCTTGTCTTTCTCCTCCTCTTTATGAGGTGTTTCGGTGAGAAGTAATTGTTCCTCATGAATTGTTGACTCTGCTGGCAGATCTATGAGTTGTCTACATTTTTTTTTGTTCATTGTGTCTAGCTCTATGAACTTATCTTCAAGCACTTTGTAAGCCCTTATCTTGGCTACAAACTTTCCTGAGAGCTTCTTCATAATTTCTTTAATTTCTTCAACCTTAGACTCAGGAGGCATAAGTGTAACAATTACCCTCTCCCTTGCTTCTCTTTTAGTTTGTAGAGCATATGACCATTGTTGGGATATTCTATTACCCAACTCTTTAGGTATTTGGTTGGTAAATTTAGCTGGTACATATTTGAATTTTACCATTGACTTGATGATTGCCTCTTGTATCTTATTTTGGTCCTCTGGTTTGAGTGTATCCCATTGTCTGATTTTCTTATAAGTCATTGTACCATGTGTAGCAATGGATTCAACAACCTCATCAATTGTTAGATTTCTAAAATTCTTCTTTGTCACATCAGGATCATTATCTTTTATGTCTTCTATGTCAGCTTTTGTCCTAACCAACCTTTTTCTCCTCTTTGTAGGTATAGTCTTCATAGTTTGTTCCTTTGTTTGTTTTGTTGGTTGCTTCCTCTTATAGGTCCTTACTTGACCTTTCTTAAGAGGTGTGGTATCGGTCTTAGCAATTTGAATCCTTGTCCTCTGCTTCTTTGTAGGAGGTGGAGGTGTATCAGATTCAGTTTCCTTAGAGTCTGATTTTTGCTCATCCTACCCTTCACCGATGGTACCCTGTTCATCAATTTCCTCAGTTTGTTCTTGTTCCTCCTCATTTACCAATAGAATCTTTTTAATACTCTTAACCATCTTATTTTTCTTGTTGACAGTCTTTTTAATTTCTAGGCCTCTTTTTATTTTTGATCTGGTCTCTTTGTAGGTTCTAAACCTTGGTTGCTTGCTGTCAATAGGCTCATTGATCAATGCATCAATAGCATTGGTTGCTTGATCTATGTTGATTTCATAATCAAGTGGGGCTAACCAAGCCATCCTTGGTACAACTAGTTTGATGTGGGTGAAATCTGTATCCACCATAAAACATATCTCATGCCTATATTTTTCAATAAGTTGTTTAGGGATCCTTGTCCTTTCCACCATCTTTTCCTTGAATTCAAGGAAGTATGTAGTCATAACAAATTCAAAATTATCTCCTAGTGACTTAATTAGTTCACTAATCTGTAATGTGACTAGTTTTTTAGAGTCCCATTTCACTTTTCATATTGAAGGAAAGTATTCTTGAAAGTAGAAGAATATGCACATGATAAGTGAGCCAAACTTACACGTGTTAGTCTTTGCAGACCTTATTGTGTTCATGTTCTCATCAAGTTATTTCAACAGGATCTCACATATATCCATTTGTATGCCCTTGCTCACTATATTGTAAGCTATGCTTACTGATGTTGTCGATATAATGTTCAACTTGCTTGCCTGAAATATCTTGTAACCAATCACACATGCACCGAATCTTAGTTCTTCGTCGGTGACGGTGTTCACTTTGAGACCTCTATTATCCCATTCATCTTTTGTAAGATTTTCTAATCTTGGCCTGGAAGGATGCTAATGTGCCTTAGGTTTGTTAGTTATTGGATAACCAGTGACAGTGTGAAGGACATCCTTAGTGATTTTTTTGGGTTGATCCAACCATAACTTTTGGTCATGCAATCTTCTAAGTACCAGCCTAATCTAGTCGGTCTTGAAGTCCCTTGGCAAATATAGGGCATTAGTTATCCCTTTAACCTCTAAGTGTTTGTGCTCTTCCTTTAGGTTCCCTTCTTCATCACAAATTTTCTTGTAAGCTTCATCCATCTCCAGATCACCTATCTCAACAATCTTACAGTGAATATAGGTCCTTACATCCTCAATTAGCAAAACCCTAGGTGGAATCTTAGAAAATGCGCCAGTTTCATCAGGTTGCGATGCAATCTCTGGGCATATCTTGGATTTGGGTTCTACACAGGTGTTATTCTTTATTTACCTAACCACATTTTTCTTATCGCTCTTAATCTTAGTGGTTCTTGAGGTGGTTGCCATCATTTTTCAAGTTTTAGGGTTTTCTTGAAATATTTAGGGCTTTCTTGAAAAATAACGACATAGATCTTTCAGTGCTCTCAGTACTTACTTTGATTCGTGATAATGGTGAATGATCTATTTTCTATGTGCTTGGATCAATTTGAGGTCGCTCTGTTGAATGATCTTCAATCACTCTATTTTTGCTCTTCTTTTCTCTTCAAATCGTGGGTGCAAAATGAAGTGCTTCTGTCGACTATTTATAGACTTTTTGCCCTAAGTATTTGTCATAAATGCTCAATGAATTTTTAGGACATGAACATGGAGTTTTTCGGGAAGACTTTCAAAATCATCGTCGGTGTTGACATGATGCTCAGGATAACTGTTAATAATTTTGCTTTTATCGACGGATATCGGTATTTTGTCATGACAACTTTGTCACTTTGCTTCCTTACCGATTGGTTTAGGGTCACATTGGTAACTTAACAATTTTATGTGTTGACCGACGATTTCCAGTAAGTGTAAACAACTCATCCTTTATATTCACCGATGATTTTTGGTATGTGTATACCGACGAGGTTGTTTTCTCAAAATTGAAACAAGTAACATAATATGCATCTTTATTTATGCAGATTTTGACTATCTATCAATTGTATAATGGAACTGATGCAAAATATGACTTGGTATAGTGAAGTTCCATACTTACTTGTTCAGCTTAAGTGGGGATGGTGATGTCACCAGATCCATTAGATGGGGTGTCACCATTTGCATTGCTTGGTCCAACTTCATCATTGTTTGAAGCTTTTCTCCACATTTTGTCTCTAGCCCTCCAGATATCTTCAATGGTATTTCCATTAGGATATGTGCTTGTCTCTGTCATTCAGTCTTTGCAATCTTTCTTGAGATGACCAACTTTGTGATAGTGTAAGCATGCAATTCTAGGGTTTGACCAACATCTAGACCTTTTGGTCCATGCCCTCATGCAATTTGTAGCAATGTGACCATATCTACCACATGTTGTACAATTTTTCCAAGTATTGTAGTCCCATACATATTGATTACCAATTCTCTTTGGTTGATAGGGATTTCTTGACCTTTAGGCTTCCATGCTTGCCTTTTTTTTTTCCAGCATTCAAGGCTTGTGTTCCCATTCATTTTGCATGTAGGACAGTATTTGTCCATGTAGGTTTCCTTCTTTGGTTGATCCATCTTAGACTTACATTCATGTGCTTTATGTCCTTTCTTGTTACATTTATAACAAAATCCTATGAATGAAGATGTAGATCTAGGAATACCTTTCATTTTTCCTCTACACACATTTGATGTGTGGCCTTTATTTCCACAGTGCTTGCATGTCATCTTTCTTGGTCTTGGATTTTCATAGACTTTCTTTGGATTGGCTTGATTTGATGATTCTCCATTTTTGGTAAAGCCTAAACCGTTGTTGTTGTTGACTCTTCATTGTCCTTCAAGAAAATCATCCATTCTTTTATTTCTCTCTTTAGGCTTTCTGATAACTTTTTTATGGTGTTGCTAAATTATAACCTCATGATTTAGTTTTTCATTCTCTTCTCTTAGTTCATTGATAGCCTATACTCTTTCAATGAGTTCTATATTCATTTTGTTTGCTTCATGAATCATTAGAATAATATGATTTGTAATCTCATGGTGATGCTCAACATGTCTTTTAATTTCTAACTCCTTTTCTTGTAGTTTATCTGTAATCTTTCTTTTGTCATCAATAGCAAGTGTTCTTTTTGTTTCAGCTTGTCTAGAAGAACTCATCACATCAATCATTCTTACCATATGGCTCTCTTGACCGATTTGCAACATCTTTATTTTCTCTATTAGATGTTGATTGATCTCCTTTAGATTTGTGATGTTCTCTTCTAATATATTTGATGCATTACTTGTGTTTGATCCTGAAGATTCAAATAAATTTGGAATCTCTTCTTCTTGATAATCTTTTTCATTACTCTGAGTTTCCATACCTTTCCTCTCATCCAACAGTTCTCTCATCTTGATTCTAGCTTCTTTATACTATTCATAGAACATCTGTATCTCAATCTTTTTATTCTCAATATTCTTATCAATTTTGTACTTCTCCATTGTATGATCTTTTCTCTTAAGCCTTTAAGATTTTCAAAGAAGAGACTTAGCTTTGATACCAATTGTTGGGATTAATGGGAAGTAGTACTAAGAGGGGAGGGGTGAATCAGTACCTCTAAAACTTTTAACTCTTTTCACCATTCATCATTAGCAATCATTATTTACTGTATTACCGACCATTACTATTGTTCATTCTTATGCATGTAACATTAATTCATAATCTTTCATTATTTGCAAAATTCATAGAAACATTCATGAAAGTAATAAAAACATAACACAAGATATGATATCATAGAAAAATCCTATTAGGAAGTAAAAATTGCGGTGGGGATGGCACCCACAAAACTTCACTATTTGTAGAATGGAAGGGAGATGGTAAAGGCTTACAATTGATCACTTCTGATGATCTACCCTGTTAGGAGTATTAAAGTGGAGACCTATTAAGATCTACTCTGTTAAGAGATTTAGAAATACTGATTTAAGTGTGCACTCGGTTAAGAGATTTACAATAGGATTGTTAGGTCCACCTTTCTTGAAAGGATTTCTTAAGTTTACTACACTTGTTAGAATGAGCACAAATATTTGACCCGACTGTATGCAATCTACAATTTTTGATCATAGATCCATTAAAGCTCTCATAATAAGAAAATCACCTTAAGTGACTGATTAATACCTTTCTCTACTCTTCGGTAGCCTGTGTTCTTATTCTTGAAACTAATTTGATCTATTTATGTCCTTGTGGATGAAATCTCTTGTCTGGTCCTTAGATGCTCTCTGTGGCTACAATCTTCATCGAACAACAATATTTCTTCAATAGATTGAGCATCTATTTATACAAGTATTTGACCTATTCTAGAATCACTCATTACAATGTTAACTCTTAGATCCAAGGTTTACAACTTGACCTTGATCTTTAGTTTTCATGTTTTAAATCAATAAAACTAATTAAAACAATAATTAATACATTTCTTCCTCTGCACATAATGAATTTAAAAACATATCAAGAAGCTATATATACAACTTCAGTGATTTATCTGACGTGGAAAGTCAGATCCACTTTTTGCGAGATGTAACTGACTGTCAATTCTTGGTCATTGGGTTGAACTGAAAGTCTGTCGGTGTTCCTTTGTTGAACTGATCATCAAGCTCCCTTTATCTGTTAGATTCCTCTCTTTTCTATTCCATCAGGTTGTACTTTTGTTACTCATCAGCTTCCTTTAACCTTGTTATCATCGGGTAACACTAAATAGTGTTTTTCGGGATGCTTTGAACTTGGCAGTATTGGGTAACCTTGGCGTTGGGTAGTGTTGTGCCCTGTCTATCGGTGTAATAAAAAATCGATGGTGTAGATCATGTTTTTCCTTGTGTATACTAATCAAAAAATATAATACCTTCAGGTTGTAGAGAAGATTATTGTTGGTTGAGAACTTTATTGTTGAGGCTTTCCAAGGGTGAACTAATCGCCGAGTTGGAGGCAGGATACAAGTGTGTTTGATAGATCGTTGAGTGAGAGGAAATTGACACCTTGTATTTAGATCTTTGAGATGAGTCAGTTGCACTCAATAATTGGGAAAGATACCACCAATAAGGATGAACCTTAGGAGGTTAGAGAAAATGATGGAAGACTTCCAAAATAAGATGAGATCCAAGATCTGAAATGCTTTTGTTAGTAATAACTGAGAGGGGGGGTGAATCAGTGGCCTAAAAAATTTATCCTTTAATCACTAACCACCAATCAAATAAACCTCAGATTATTAAGTCCCTACAAGATGCATGCCATGAAATACTTATAATGATTAACTGTCTGTCAGTTTTCCTTGACTGTCCTTATTCTCTTTGATTACTGATATGCAGTATAACTATTTACCAAAATACAGTAAATAAGCAGAGTATACCAATATATCCATAAATGCATATGTGAAATGTAAAATAGTAAAGTAATAAATCATACACACATAACACTTGGATTTTAACGTGGAAACCCTGTTGAGGGAAAAAACCACTGGGATTGGTACCCCAAATTTTCACTCTTTTGAAGTGAGCCCTGTTAAGAGCCAACCTTGTTAAAGGTTACAAACACACTGTTAGGTGTGACCTTGTTAGAGGATTTTATACATATAGGTTGTCACTTAGTATCGGGCAACTCATTTTGCTACCATCCTTGAATCATCCTCTTTCTTAGACTGTCAATAGGATTTAGGAAAATCTAGTGCTACTTTCATGAATCAACCTTTTTGGCACTCCTTGGGATGTACCTCAATATATATAAGACTATTAAGTCCTGCTCTATTAAGAGACTTGATGCTTCAATGGTTAAACTAAAACAAAATGACCTATTTCTAATGCAACTTGAATTGCAGATTGTCAGATCTATTTAAGTACATCACCTCTCTGATCAATATATCAATTCAATTCTTTATGCTCCACACTTTCTTCTCTGTGATGCTGTGCTCCCTGTTTGTCAGTGTCTGCAAAATTCCTTATCTCTTCCTTCAGCTTGATTGATTAGTAATGCATGAAGTTATCCTTCATCAGTTTCTCTTCAACATCTTATTTTTATTCACTCCCCTTGTTGTATTTGGAAATGAGTTAAGCTTGTCTCTTATATAGACATGATATTCATTGTTTCTTGATTCTTGGCATGAAAAAAATCTAGCCAATCTGATTTAAAGCATAACTCCTAATTTATCTTGTAGTTATCTTCTTGCCAACTGTACAAATCTTCTTTAAATCAATCACTTAATTCTGGTCGAATAAAATAATGAAAACAACCAGTTAAGTCTATCTTTAGCTCTTGCTAGCTAGATATTTTGTCATTTTCTGAACTCTCTATTCCGTTGGTCAACTCTTTAGTTAGTCATTGGTTACAACTACCAGTTCCATTGGTGTGACTCTAGTTAGCTTTGGGATCTCTGTCCGTCGGGCATCGTTGGATTTTTACTCATTGGGCAACATTGTCTTCAGTTCGTCGGGCAACTTGTGGTTTACTTTTTTGGGCAATAATATCTTTAGTACGTCGGGTATCACTGTGACTTTTCTTCTTTGGCTTTATCGATGGTGTGCACTCCGTCGGTGTTGTCTGTCACTTAGTGAATACTTAAATTTTATGCATTGCTGAAAACATAACCTTTGTTCCATTGATTCTATGAAGTCTTTGGCATTATGTACATGACTGTACAGATTATATCAAGTTGACATCAATGACAATACAAACCATTAACTGATTTAATGCCTTTCATTATCATCAATTTTAGTATTATCAAACATTCAATCAATTATATGTCATCAATCTCTCCCTTTGGCATTGATGCCAACAAAACTTATATTATCACACTATACTATTTCTAAAATAATATGAAATACAATTGTTGAGATTCATCAACTACCAATCTTTGTTTGATAACCGATAAATATCTGAACTTCAGTAAGCTCTATTTTAGCTAAGATTTGATTCTTGTAGCTTTCTATTTTCTGATGTGTTGAATCTCCTCTGGTGTCAATTTATGCTTTGACGTCTTGTCCTCTTTTCAACAACTTTCTCTTTGTGTAATCTTTCATATAATTTTCTCTCCCTTAGGATATAATCTCTCCCTATTGGAGTGATCTGATAATGGATAATCTCTCTTCCTTTTCTTAGAAGAATGTGATAATATGGATAATCTCTCTCCCTTTGACAATAATGCCAATCAAATATTGAAATAGTGTTTGTTGCCAATTGTTTTAAATATCTAACATGCATGTCAAATAATCATTTTCCTCTTATCCATAATATATTCCTTGAATTTCCCTTATCCATCAATAATACAACATTATGCTCTGGTGCTTGGTTATGATATATACATGTTTGTATATAGATGTTCTTCTCTTTGCTTGCATCAATATTTTTGATATTCTGATAATATATAGGCTGATGCATCCTTTAGTCTTTTACTGACTGGTAGACAAGGGTTTGACCCCTAGTCTCTTTCTCAGGTACTCAAATGTATCTTTGGGCAGTGGCTTGGTGAAAATATTGGCCAACTGTTCTTTTGGTTGCACATACTCAAGTGTCACTTCTTTCTCTTGAACTTGTTCTCTCAAAAAATGATACTTGATTGCAATGTGTTTAGTCTTTGCATGCATGACTGGATTGTTGGAAATGTTTATTGCACTGGTGTTATCACAATAGATAATCACTGGTTCTAAGATCTTCATGTGCATGCCTTATAGCAGTTGTTTGATCCATGCAATATTTGAGTAATTTGTAGCAATAACAACATACTCTTCTTTTGTAGTAGACTAAGAGATGCATCCTTGCTTCTTACTGTTCCATATGACAAGTCTGTCACCCATAAAGAATGCTCCTCCAGTTGTTCTCTTTCGGTCATCAAGATTTCCAGCCGAATCAGCATCGGTAAACACCTTTAGTTCAAATTTTCCTTCTCTTCTATACCATAAGCTGAATTCCTCAGTATTCTTTAGATATCTTAGGATTCTTTTCACAGTAGTCATATGTGATTCCCTGGGGTTAGCAGAAAATCTAGCAACAATTCCTACTGCATGTGCAATATCTAGTCCTGTGTGTACAACATACATGAGTTTTCCAATCATTGATCTGTACAAAGTCTGATTTACCTCTATTGTCTTGTCCTCCTTTGTCAACTTACTTCCAGTAGCCATCGGTGTTCCAACTGGTTTGGATTCTTCCATCTTGAATGTCTTTAGGACCTCTTTGATGTACTTGGACTGTGTAATGAAAATACCTTCACTTTGTTGAATGATCTATAGACCAAGAAAGAACTTGATCTCTCCAAACATAGACATCTTGAATTCTTTTCTCATCTCATCAGAAAATGATTTTCATAGCATATCATTGCCTCCAAATATGATGTCATCAACAAATATTTCAGCAATCAAAGTGTTAGCATCAGTATCTTCTTTTAAATAAAGATTGCTATTTTCACTAGTCCTTATGAATCCAATACTTATTAGATAGGAATGAA
>MU224396.1:298385-327476 GCA_018584345.1 Thuja plicata
ATCAACTATTTGGAAAGGAGAATGTTAAAGGAAATACCTTAAATTCTGTTAATTATATGTATAGAAATGATGTATAACAGTAATTGAAGAGATGGGAGAAATGCACTAACCTTGAAATATTGTAGATGAAAGAATGCTATTTTTTGAGGTCTATAGACTATTTCTAGAAAATCTAACAGTTGATACAAAACTAGAACACAGAGACGAACAAAACCCAAAAATCATTTTCCATTCCGATGTCGTCTTCTAAAAAAGGTCAACCTTGACCCACAAATGTCAACCCTGACCCAATAACGTCGACCCTGACCTACATAGATCTGAAAGTGACTTTGTTCATGGAACCTGAAAGTTTGCCGAAAAGGGTATCCAGATCTGGGTTCAAATCCACTGTTCTATACCTATACCTGCAAAAAAAAGGAGATTGTTTTGTTGTGTGGGAGGGGTTTACCTTGGTCAAACCATAGTTTTGGAATTAACCTCAAATATATGTAATTGAAATTGCAGAAATAGACAAAGTAAATGCATAAATTCACCTTGCTTGAAAAGGTTCTTGTGGCGGATTTGAATCCTTGAAGCCACAAGTATGCTTCAAAATGTGGAATGTAGAAAAGGTAGGATGTCTTCAATCTCTTGCTTGTAGATCTCCAACACCAAGTCTTGAATGGGTTTTTGAATTTGGAATAGGCTTGGAAGAAGGTGGATGGAGAGATCACCAAAAGGGCACCTTGTAGCTTCAAACCTTCAATGGCCTCCAATGGATCTCCTTCATGGAAATGGGTGTTTGAATGAATAGATGAATGCTTGCTTGATCTCAATTAGGAATGCTTGATGATAATCCTCAATCTTACTTAGCTTCACTTGATGATTGTCCTTAATGCTTAGAGAAAATGAGAGAGAAAGCTTCCCTTTTATATGAAATTAGGGCACAATCTTCCAAGGAGGCCTACATACGAGAATTAAATCCCATTAAAGCCTTTACCCCTAGGAGAGGACCTATATTAAATATAATTTTGGAATCAATTCTTCAGAACCCAAAATAGCCGACTCGGAAGCGGGAAATACTTTTTGCAAAGGCCGATTTCCGAAAACTGGAAGACCCCAAGATCTGGACCCTGGGTCAAGGTTGAGGTCGACCTTGACCTAGGTTAAGGTCGAGGTCGACATAGACCTAAAATGTCAACCTTGACCCTGAAGCCCAGAATCATCAGTCTGCCATTCAAAATGTAGAAATTAGGCCAAACAGGAGTGGAAAGAGGAACAAATCAGGGAGGAAGCCATGTCAAAGTCAGGAACCCATTCAAGGTGCTTGCCATGACCCCAAACCACTTACTTGGAAGGCTAAACATGTCTACAATGGAAGTGCTTCCATTTTATAACTATACAGTCGGGTATCACTTTGACTTTTCTTCTTTGGATTTACCGATGGTGTGCACTCCGTCAGTGTTGTCTGTCACTTAGTGAATACTTGAATTTTATGCATTGCTGAAAGCATAACCTTTGTTCCATTGATTCTCTAAAGTCTTTAGAATTATGTATATGACTGTACAAATTATATCAAGTTGAATAAATGATAGTAAAAACCATTAATTGATTTAATGCCTTGCATTATCATCAATTTTAGCATTATCAAACATTCAATTAGTTATATGTCATAAGATTTGGTTGGATTTAGAAGGAATCCTGAGATAAAGGAAGAATATGATGAAGTTGTTGAAGATCTTGAGACTAAAGGGACTGAGATACCTGCAAATGAAGAAAGATTGTTGAGATATATGGCACAAGTAAGTAAAAGTTATAGAATGGAGGTTTGTACTTTTTTTGGTTCATTGCATCCCGAGGATTTGATATATTGGTTTGGTGAATTGGAAGATTACTTTGAGATTGAGGATATTAGAGATCCACAAAGGGTTAGGTTAGCACATAATAAATTGAAGGGTCATGTTGCCTTGTGGTGGAAATAATCATAGGATGTTAGAGAGAAGAATGGTGAAATGAAGATCACTAGATGGAGGCTAATGGTTGCAAGGTTGAAGGCTAAGTTCATTCCAAAGGATTATGAATTGGAATTGTTCAAGAAGTTGTAAAACTTGAAGAATAAAGAAACAAGTGTGAGGGAATACACTGAGGAATTTTATAAGATGAAAATAAGATCTGAACACCATGAGATATCTAGGGAGAAGGTGGCTAGATATATCAATGTCCTAAGATTTAACATTCATGATGAGATAATTATGTTGAGGATTAATATAGTGGATGATGCTTATAAATATGCCCTGAAGGCCAAAGATAAGGTAAAGAGGAGACAAAAAAATAACCCTAGAGAGAAGCAAAAGCAAGTGAATAGCAATGGAAAAGAGAAGAAGATAGTGGAAGATGAGTCAAAAACAAAGTGGAATAAAGAACCTGATATAAGAACAACTAGAAGAGGCAATGGTAGTATGGAGTTTAGTGGTACTTGTTTCAAGTATAGTGGCATAGGACATAAAGATTTTTAATATTCTGAGGGATCTAGAAAATGCTTTATTAAACAAAATCTTGTGGCACATGAGGAGAAGACATCTGATGAGAACTTGTTGGAACCTAAGATGGGATAATCTTTTATGCTTAGGAGAGTTATTTTGAGAAAGAAGTAAGATGAACCTACACAAAAGAGGATATTTTTTAGGACTGTAAGAAAATAAGGAGGAAAATGTTGTCATGTTATTATGAATAGTGGTAGTACTGATAATTTGGTTTTCGAAGAGATGGTGTAGAAGCTTGGCTTGAATAGGCTTAGAAATCATTGTCCTTATGGGATAAGTTGGTTTCAAGAAAATCATTTGGTGGATGTGAAGGAGCAGTGTTTGGTGAAATTTAACATTGGGCCTTTCAAGGATGAATTATTATTTTATGTTGTATCTATGAGTGCTTGTCATGTTTTGTTTGGCAGACCTTGGCAATATGATAGAGAAGCTATCCATGATTATAGAAGAAACTTGGTCACAATAGAGAACTATGGACAAAGATTTACTTTGACTTCATTGAAGGATGAAGAAGGGAGAAGTGCAAGGAACTTGAGCATTGTGAATATTTATTGTACCAAGAAACAAAATTAAGAGGTTACATTGAAGGAAGACTTGGATCTAAAGAAGGATCCAGTTATTAAATATGAAAAACATGAAGGTCCTAAATTATGACAAAGGTAAAGATGAACAATAGAAGACTTTGTTGGAGTCTTGTAGCAGAGGTAAATTAGACCTGTAGAAGAAAAGAGGTGGTGGTAAAATTCCTTTACTACCTTGTGCAGATGTGAGACATGAAAGAGGAAGTGTAGAGAAAGATAAGTTGATGGATCCGACAGAAGGCAGAGAAGAGGTACAAAGAAATAAATTTGCAAACACAGTAGATATTTGGGTCAAGAATGAGCATGAGATTTACATGATAATTCCTATCAGATGTTCATAATTTCCTCTTATGGAACATATTTTTTCACTTGGGGTGTCTGATGCAAGAGCATCCTTGGGTCATTGGAAATCTCTCACCACCCAAAAAGATTGCCTTTCCATTTGTTCTTAGTGAGCCCATTTTTTGTTTTAGTGGCGTACCTTGGCTTTGGGTCATTTTTTTCGTGATCATGAGGGCATGTTCTCAGCATCATGATTTTATTATGTCTGGGTTCACACCTCCATTTGATACTTCACACTGGAGTTATCTTGGATTTATGTTGGGGCATGTGTGTTCTTCATGTTCTAGCGGTCAATTGGAGTTTTTTGATCTCGCGAAGCTATTTCCTGATCGACAAAGATTCGTAGCTCATATCATGATGTTCCTTGATCTTTGGAAAACATTTCCCTTGGATCACACATAATTTCAACATCCTAGCATCAATATCCTTATGATTTGGGACCTCACCTATATTTATGTATTATGTTTTCCTATTCTTGGGAAATGTGATAGATCTTGGGTGACATATATGTTGTGAAGGATCTATATATTGATGCATTTGATCTTTTTTGAGGGAGTGGCGGTATCTCTCAGTAGGATAACCTTTGGAAGGTTAATTATGGGGTTTAGTTCTATAATTATATTGGAATCGAGCATGTATGTCGAAAGTATGTAAACTCCATGTTGCAGGATAATTTGATATAAATTTATGAATCTGTGATAATGCAAAAGTGGAATGTTGCATGTTTTCAGTTCATTATTGAGTTCCTATTGGTCTTTAGTTGTTGATTCCATTGTGTTGACTCGGGTTGCATGGTTTAGAAAATCTCCATCGGGGAAACTCTTGCCATGACTGCATGATTTTCGGACCTTGTCTGAGATTTCAAAAGCTTTACATGAGCTTTAATTTCCTCCTCAATACTATCCATCCATGTATTCTTCTTCCAGGGACTAATAATGAATTTTTTCTTCTTTGCTTCCTCATTTGTGTTGCTGCTAATGTTTGAAACAAATTTCCTCTTGGGTTTCTGCTTTGGTTTGGGTATCTTCTTTTCAAAAGATACAGTTTCTTTGGGGGTTTTGGAAGAACCCATCACAATAGGAGATTGAGAATGTGAAAATATTTTCTTCTTAGATAATTATGAAGTTCTCTACAATCCTAAATTTTTGAACAGTTTATCCATTATTTTATCATGAATTTTATACAGTTTCACTTTTCTTATTTTTTCTTCAATTTCTTCAATCGTACCAAAATGGGGCTCCTTAGGGTCTTTAGGAAGATTAATGTTTTTAGCATTTTTTTAAAAATATTTTTCCATCTCTTTGGATACTTCATAATGTAACTCCATAATGGATATTATCTCGGGCTCTACTACTTTAATGTAATATTTATCTCTTCCAACAAGAAATGTGAATGTATCCTTATATCTATAAACTATCTTAGTTAGAAGTCTCTCTCTTTCTTGTATAAAATTCTAAAAATGTTTAAACCATCCATTAAAATATCTCTAATATTATATGGAATCAAGATGTCTAACATATTCCCCAATATGTCTTCCAATGGTGGTCGATTTTACCTAAACATGATTTTTCCTTCTAGGAAAGCACATCCATGTACATGAAAACATGATAGATAATTAATGATCTAAATTTAAAGGGGTACTTACTTTTCTTTGTCTTATCCATATTTTGCATCAATTATCACAGGATCAATTCACATGGGTCATATTGCTCAACAATCACTATCTAGTATGTGGTATAGGTGGCGATGGAAGTCACAAAACCCTCCCAATTATGAAAATATAATTTTTATGCAATTCCCTTTGTCACATACTTCACTCTAGGATCAAGAATATCTTCAAAAATCATAACCCTTGTATCAGACCTTGAACTAATTAAATCTATGATAGTATCATTCCTAATAGACTTCTTCATTGGAATACTGACATGGGAGCACAAATTAGTTAGAGCATGAATTTATTATTTTGTAATTCTATATGGCTTATCTAAATACATTGTGTAACTAATAATTATCTTTATCCATTCATCATCAAATGAAACTTCAAGAAAATGCCTCCATATATCTAACCCTAACTCTTATATATATTTTTATTCATCTTCGAGAGTAACATAATTCTCCTCAGTCAAATCTTTCTAAAGATCATTGAATTTACCATGGCTTACCTCACCCAGCTTTGCATGAATATAAGCCCTAATGTCTTCCATGTATCCACTATGAATGTGAACTTTAGAAAATGTGCATTCTTTGTCTTAAAGTTGACACATATGGATATGGCTTGAGATTGTGTCATGGATTTAGTTAGGGATTGACGATAATTGGAATTGACATGATTTCTTTAGAACACATGAGATCAAGAGTTTTCTTTTGCACTTACTTAAAATACTCAAGGAATCATCTTTCATGTAGAGAACACAAGATAATTATTTTGGCAAGTTGTACATTCCTTCTTTTTTTTGAACCCAACTGAACATAAGTCTGACACAATATTTAATGCATTGGTATTCAAAAATATAATGTATTGTTAGACATTGAAACAACTGGAAATACCTCTTTATGAGATCTACCGTGAAGACCTCAGTATCTAAACTGAACCAAGGGGCATCTTAACTTTTTCTTCAATTATCTCCCTAAGATACTGTTATCAAATCTAATTTTTGGAACAGAGGTTAGCACCTTGAAAAGTTACATAATCATATTTAGTACTTCCTCCTGCTATTTTCTTTACCCAAGTCTATTTTACTTTCTCCTCATTATCAAAAATTCCTTCTATTATTTTATTTACCCAAATTTGCTTCATCTTCCTTTTTTTATTTATTGACTTTATTTTCCAAACCAATTCTATTTACATTACTCCTTTTGCAGTATTTTGCAGTATGTCCTACTTTGTTGTATTTATATCATTCTAAACCTTGCCTATATTTTCTGCTGTTGATTTTTCCTTCAAATATTATATTCACCATTTATTCAATAGATCTAAGCCCACATATATTGTAAGAGTAGTACTATGTATTGAATAATTGTGTATTACTCCAATTTTCATAACCATTCCATATCATCTTACTTTTACAATCAACAACTCTATGTCCAAAATTATTGCAAGCATATCATCTTACTTTTAAAAGAGTTCCTGGATGGGTTAGGAGGAGTTTTTCTAAGATTCTTTTTATTGTCTTAGATTGGAATGATTTTTTATTGATCTTTTAAGTTTACCCGTTCATCCTTAGTCTTTTCTTTTCATTTATCTTCTGAGCTTTCAAAACAAGTCCTTTCTCTTTATTCTTCTTTTGTTCACTTATAAAATTTTCAAGTATCTCACTACCACATTTTAGCTTAAGAAATTTTTCAATATGATCTCATTTATATTTTAGTTTTTTCTTTAGCACCTATACCTCCTTTTCATGTCTGGTACAATCTTCTATTTTGCAATTCAATTTCATTTCAAGACCATCCATAGTTTTCCTTCCTTCATGGAGGAGTTCCCTTAGATGATTTTGTCCTCATATTTTTTTATAATTAAATTTACTTTCACTCAAGTCATACAAAGTTGATCTTAGTTCTTGTTCCAAATCTAGAATGCCATCAACATCATCCTTGTTATATTTCTCCATTAGATTCATAACATTTATATCTTGTTCAGACACAGTGGGTAAACTATATTTTTAGGAACCAAGTGTTGATATCAACTATTGAACAAACATAGATGCTGATTGGGGGGTAAATCAAAATTAATTTAAAAAATCTTGAATTCAGACCAAAAGCATAAACTTATCCACATGATCTATTTACTTTATCACCATTGAAGGAAAGAAACCAAAAAAATAAAATCTGACATGCAATAACATTGGAATTTTTGCATGGAAAACCCAAAACAGGAAAAACCACATTGAGAGCTTATCTCACAATATTTTATATATTAAAAAAATTGATACAAATTGCTGGGCTCATTGCCTGAGAGATCACTACTCAAGATTTGCAATTAAGGTTCACTACCTTATAGAGAAAGATACACAATTACTTGTAATCTAAAGATAACTTCTTTAGAGGAAGAAGTATAATATAACTTGTTTACAAGAAGAGATTGAAATGATAAAATTGCACTTGATATGATAAAGTATAGTTCATAGTAAGTACTTATCTGAGTGTGATTTCATCTCTACACTAGTACATAGATCTCTAAATTTTTATTTTTCTTTTCCAATAGCATCATCCCTTCATTATTCCTCTTTACATTTGAATGTTCATATATACACCACCTGGATCATAATAGGTCATCCTGAATGAGAGTGTAACATATAGATGCAAATTCAACCAAAACTATAACAAAAAACATAAGCAAAAGGAAAAAGAGGATGTATGGGGATCCATACAAAGTTAGCACATCTTCCATAGGTATTCAAAATTATCCTTTTAGAAACCCTACATTAATACAAGAGGAAATGAGCTCTAGATTGAAAACAAAAGTTTTGAGATCGTTAAACAAAACTTCCAGACTACAAAATTAGCTTTGAACTTGAGAAAGGATTATCACAAGAATTTCAAGCCAATCTAGACCAAGGGGCCATAAACACAAGATCTTCCCAAACAACTGTTGACATCAATGACACATTTTAAATAGACATGTCTCTTCCTAATGAATACACATATTCTGATGATTAATTATATTTTTTCAAGAAAAAGTCACTTCGTTTCAATTTAGTCACACTTCCTTGAATAATATGCTTTCTATGGACATATTTGACTTGGATCATTTTTTATTTTTATTTATTAGATGGGTGACAATAAGTGTTAATGATTGTTGATGATAACTCACCCCTTAATGGATTCTATTTAGGATATTTCTAACTCTCCATTGCACTCTTATTCAATTATAATGTTCAATTGACACTTCTCATAATGTTATTGCAATGAAATTCATTTGGAATATATCTATGATATCTATTTTTAATATATATCTTAGTCTGTTACATATCCATGATATTTGTTTGCATATTTTAGGTCTATCAAGTCTTCATGTATGTTTTGATATTAATTAAGCTTCCAAACATTTGTTGCATGGTCTTAGTCTTAATCTAATGTTGAGCATGTGCATGGTATTAGTCACTTTTCATTCAAATAAATGACAATATTTTAAATAATCTCTCCCTTTGTTATTGATGGCATTTTTTCAAGCTATAGTTTGGTATACACAATGCTCTCCCTTGATCTATTACCTCATTTTCTCTTTCTTTGACATCGATGGAAAAGGTATAACTGTGTAATGAGGAGCTTCCCCTTATGTATATTTTTCCTTGGAAGGATATGGTGTCACCATAGCTTCTGTCTAAGAAAATAAAAAGTCTCTCGGGGAAGAGGTTTTGTAGATATATCTACTGCCTATTCTTCAGTAGTAACATATTCCATCTTCACTTCTCCGTAGCAACATTTTCTCTTTACTACTTATACATTTATCTTTTTAGGGGCTACTTTAAACCTTTCTACAATTCCAACCACTTGCATAATATCTAGTGATGAGACTATAAAATAAATAAAAAATTCCTATCATAGATATATAAAGTGTTTAATTTGCTTTAAGATATTCATCATCTTTAATTAAATTAAAACTTGTGATAATAGGCACACTTACAAGATTGTATTCTTGCATCTTAAACTATTTCAATAGTTCCTTAGCATATTTTTCTTGCGAAATAAAAATTCCATCACTGAATTGAGAGACTTGTAATTCCAGGAACAAAGAAAGTTCATCCAACAAGGACATTTCAAACTCTTTTCACATCCTTTGGGAAAATCTTGGAACATACTATTTTTGATACCTCCAAATATGATATCATTGACAAATCCTAAAACAATAAATTGATGGTTATCTTTAATTTTGAAGTAGAGATTTCTATCCACTACACTTCTTTTGAATTTATTATCTTGATAGTATTTTTCCAATCTAGAATACCAAGCTCTAAGAGCTTGATTTAATACATAAAGAGATTTATTGAGTACACATGTATAGTCTTTGTGTTCTAACTAACATAATAATCTAGCTTGTTCTATATATACCTCTTCTTCTCTATGTCTATTAAGGAATTCTTTCTTGACGTCCATTTGGTAAACTTTTAAGTTTTTTTTTTGTGGCAAGAAAATGATAGGAACATCCTTATGGCCCCAATTGTGCAACTAGAGAAAATATTTATTCAAACATTATACCTTCTAATTGTGCATAGCCTTTACATACTAATCTCTCTTTATTTTTCACCACTTGTCCATGCTTTAATTTATTTTTGAAAACCCATTTGGTACAATCACGTTCATCCTCGGGTCTTGGGACAAGTTCTAAAGTTTCATTTTTCTCTATTTGGTTTAACTCTACTTCCATGGCTCTTACCCAATGTGTGTCCTGGTTAGCTTTCATAGAATATTTGGGTTCAATTATAGAAAGAAAATACTTGTTCTTTGCTGTGGCTGGCAATCTTCTTTTTATTTTTTGTAGCATCCTAAATTATAAGCACCTTTTTAAGGCGCACAATTATACTTAGTTGGCACCCATTTCAGTGTGCTATCATTCCTATATGTATTTAAGAATTTTAATTAATAAGTGCACTTAATTATAGGTGTTCCCCCATTAATTATTCCATTCAAACATTATCATTTGCATACATAGGCCTTGTTACCATGTGTGGCCTATTTCACAAGTTTCCCCTTTTTCACACACCAATTTGGCATACATTTTTGGAGTCCTTATGATCATAATAACCCCCAATTAGAATTTGATCCATTTTTTCCTTGACAAGGGAAACCCGAGTGGAGAAGATCATAATTTTGCAAGACTGTCATTGAAAGTCACCCTTGTCTTTCTAACTTGGGCCAAATTTTAATTTGACCTAGTTTTTATGGTTTTAGGAAAAAATGTAAATTCAAAGTTGGCCTACTTTGACTCTTGATCCCAATAATGTATTGGAGAGTTATAAATGCAAGGCTGCCTCCCTCACTTTGGCCTCCCACCCCATCTAAATAATTAATCAAGCAAGGAATCAAATCTTCAAGCAAGCAATCAAGCATTCAAGGAACATTCAAGCATATTCTAGAATTCCATCTTTTCATTGTGCCAAGCATCAACAGTCATCATGAAAGAATATATTTTTTCCTATTAGGTCTGTATGGAGTTATGATATTGTATCAACATTTGTGATCTCATTCCAAGCACACTTGCACTGTCAAGGTATAAGTCACTTATCAAGCTTCTATTACTTACAACATGCTTTCTTTCCCTTATGTAATCTCTATTCAATTTTAGGGTTTATTCCTAGATAAAGGGGTTTTACTGAGGTAAACCCATTTCTCCCAACATTTTCATCCTCTTTTTACATGTAGGTGATAGGTGGTGCAAGTATGAATAGGTCTGTCAAAGAGCTTTAGTTCTAGGGCCTTTTTCATCAAGTTTTGTCATGAAAAGGGTGACTCCCACTTATAGGGGAGAGTCAACTCACCCTTGAAATTGCAGGTCACCCTTGACCACCCACTTTTGGCTTAAATTTGATTTATAGGTTCATCTTTGTGTCTTCTTCCCAAGTCTGGTCCTAAAATTGAGTTCTTAGTATATTAGTTGTACATGTTTCCAAAAAGTGTCTTTATATATCTTTGAATTAACATATATGATTTTTGAGGACCGATTTTGAATGAAGCTATAAAGGCTATGCAAGTTGGCCCAAGGATCTTGGAGGTTGGGCCAATTGTGTGTAGTAAGATGACCTATGGCTCCTCTGTACTATTGTTGTGGCAGATTTTGTGGTCCTTGTTCTTTGTGCCTTTTTTCTCCTTTTTTCTTTTCTTTTCTTTGTTCTCCCATGGTTTTTGTTTCTTGTTTTATGTTCATGTGTGTGTTATTCTCTACATTAAATTTCATTATTTATCCCCCACTTCGGGTTTGCCTCATTTGTGGGTGCCTTTTATTGTCATTGATGAGATCCATTTAGTGTTAGGATATAGTTGATTTTCCACAAGTTTTCTTGATGGAAGCAGGAGTTAATAATGATGGAAAAGACATGCATAGTGGTAATAAAAAAATAGAAGAAAAGAATCAAAATTCATTTAGTGAGCCGATCAAGCCCTCAAACAAAATGGTTGTGGCTGAGGAAACAATTTTACTAGAGTCAGCACAGTTTGAGGTAGTTGAAGATCATGGAAGAAAGTTTACCAGAGCTTATGGATATTGACCAGGAGGAGATAGTAATGGATGTGAAACAAAATGCGCTCAAGGGGATAAAGATGGAGGAGAGGAAGGTAAGACCCCATCACTTGGTCCTAAGATCCTCACTCTCTCTCCAAACATAGACATGGTAAATGCTATTAGATATGAATAGTCTCAGTTAAAAAAATCACCATTTTTTTTGCTTGCATGAATATAAAATTTCTTCCTGCTAGGAAATTTTTGGATGATTGGATTTGAAATGTTTGGGGGTAAAAAACTGGGTTTAATGGTTAGCTTTAGATGAATGGTGCAAAAAGGATTATTTTTTATTTTCTTTAAGAATCATACGACACAAGAAAAAGTTTTAAGTAAAGGATTCTCGAACATAGGGAAAACTTTGTTCAGGGCTCTCCCTTGGGCTCCTAGCTGTAACTCTAAAAATGTCATAACCCTCTCTTCTCTACCCTGGATAGAAATTAGAAATGTGCAGCCTTAATTCGGGCAATTTATCCCCCATCTTCTTAAGCCTCTTGGCTCAATTCTCCAAGTTGAAGAAGCCAAAGTCACCTTGCCTCACCTCAATGCTTGGGCCTTGGTTATCCTTAATCTCGAAGTTGTTTTCCCTGATGAAATCTCCCTTGACATTGAAGGAGAAAAATGGAGTTGGACCATTGTCAAAATTGGGGACATTGGAGCTTGCTTCCACTGCAAGCTTAATGGCCATAAAAGAAGAGACTTCCCTCTTTTAAAGAATATGTAGAAGTATTTTAATGAAGAAGCCATGAACAAAAAAGACCCTCCCATCATGCTTAAGGACAATGACACCTCGCTTAACCCTAATAAATGGAATGGAGACAATAATATTCACAATGAGCAAGATAATAACAATTCTAATGGTAACAGGGACAATAGTAGAGAAACCCTAGATTCTCAAGTGGATAAATTTGTGTCCTTGTCTAATCCCCTCTTCAAGGATGAGTTTGTAATTAAAATGGCTACTTTGAATAAATATGTTCAGAATCCTTTTTCTTTTCATCCTCAATACATCCTTGTGCCTAGAGACAAATTCAATGAAGATAATGCTCCCTGTCAAAATCCCAACAAATAACTCTATCAAAAATCAGAAATAATAATGCCCTAAAATAATTAAAATAACACTTAGTTGAACAGGGTGAGGTCTTCCCTGACAACATGCCTTCTAAGTCTCTGCAAAAAGAAGGTGATGAAGGAAGTATGAAACAAAATTACTTTGGTAAAGACATTGTCTCCCCTAATGATAGCTTCTCCTTGTCATTTCAGAGTGAACAAGGGAAGGAGGAAGATGGTCTTATAGAAGTGGTATCTAGAAATAAAAAAAGAAAAACATATGAAAGAAGTAATAGTCTACGAAATAGTGGGAAAAATCTCAAAATAAAAAATAAAGAAATCCCAAAGTGTTTCAACAGATTATGCAAGAACCAAACTACCCCCAAAACCTTATGATGATAAACATACACAGTTGGAATGTTAGGGGGATAGAAATGCCTGACAGAAAATACATTATTAGAAATTGGTGCAATAAGACTCACAAAAAAGATATTATTTTCTTACAAGATCAAGGTTATTGGATACCATGCCCATAATACTCTCAAATTCATATGGAACAAAGCCAATTTCATTTTTTTAGAACATCCTAGAGGAAAAGGAGGAGTGGCCATGCTCATAGGAAATAATTGGGCTAATAAGATAATTGCCAAAGGTACTTCCCCATGTCAGAGGGTTAATTGGGGGATTTTCAAAGACAATATTCAAGAGATGGGAATTTGTA
Source organism: Thuja plicata (assembly GCA_018584345.1). Taxonomy (NCBI): domain Eukaryota; kingdom Viridiplantae; phylum Streptophyta; class Pinopsida; order Cupressales; family Cupressaceae; genus Thuja; species Thuja plicata. Next base: position 311,814 of record MU224396.1, read on the forward strand.
ATATATATGCACCCAATGATTATAAAGAAAGAGGCCAAGTGTGGGATTGGTTATCAAATAACTTACCAGATTATAAATGCATCTTCATGGGATTGGTTATCAAATGGATCTTCATGGGAGACTTCAACATGATTGAGAACAAAAAAGATAAATGTGGAGGTAACAAACATATCTAGAAAGGAAATGCATTTTTCTTTTGGGATAAACTTAAGAGAAGGTTCCAAATCAGTGATCCTCTGGAGAATATGAAGCAAGATTTCAACAACATTTGGTTCACTTGGTGCAATAATCAAGACAGTAAGAATAGGGTGTATTGCAGACTTGATGGGAATTATTTTGATAAAATGTTATTCAGTCTTAACCATCAACCTGGTCAGAACCCAGTGGAAGTGACACCTACTATTTTTTCTGACCACTCTCCCATTCATGTATGCATTACCCTTAAAGCCCACTTTATCCAAGACCCTAATTTGAAAAGAAAGAGCATCTTCAAGATAAAAACTTCCCTGTTGGAAGAAGGACTCCCTCCAAGCCATACATACTGCTACTGCTCTTTCTAAATTCTGCAACTCTGAGCTATCTGCAAGAGATAAATGGGACCAATTGGTTAAGGTATAGAGAAGGATGTTTCAAATTGTAGGTACTAAGGAAGCCTTTGACAAGAATCAAGAAGAAAAAATTTACTAGAGTCAAATCAATCAAATTGAAACCCAAATCCAGGGTAGATGAAATGATCATGAGCTGGAACATTCCCTGATTAATACCAAATCCAATCTTAGGAAAATTCAAAATTTCAAAACCCAAGGAAAAAAAGTTAGGGCTAAGGCTATATGGATTAAAGATGAGGATAAAGGATCTAAGTACTTATTTAATTTAATTAGAGGTAAACAGATAAGGGAAGATATCAACGGAATTAAAATAGAAGGTGGAGTTACCACAAACAAAAAAGACACATTGAAAGATTTTGTAGAGTTTTATAAGAAACTATTTTCTTCAGAGCACAAAACTGAAAACACTGAGATGATGAATAGGTGCATTAAACTGATTCCAAGAAAGGTGTCTCAAAAACAAGCCTTGGAGATTGATCACATGATTAAAATTAAAGAAATTGATGAATTTATAGGGTCTCTAGCAAATGATAAATATCTTGGACTTGATGGATTGCCTACTGAATTTTACAAAAAGAATAAAGAATGGATTTATGGTAAAATTTTAGAAGTGTATGGGGAAGCTTTTGAAACAGGATCATTAGGGGGTAACATCAACAAAGGGTTAATTAAACTCCTACCCAAAGATGGTGATAAATCTCAGATCAAGAACTGGAGACCTATTACTTTATTAAATATTTCATACAAGATTATTGCTAAAATCATGGCTAGAAGAATCAGAGAGATTCTCAAAGATGTGGTATCAGTCACTCAAACTAGATTCATTAAAGGAAGATATATTTTGGATAATCTAATTACTAGTTGGGAAGCCACGCACTGGGAAAAAATGGATGGGTAGAATGTGGCTATGGTTCTCCTTGACTTTGAAAAAGCCTATGATAGAATTGAGTGGAATTTTGTTCTCAAAATGCTAGAGGTATTTGGTTTCCCAAAGTACTTCTGCAATTGGGTTAGTATTCTATTTAAAGACTCCTCAACTATGATTGATGTAAATGGAGAACTATCTAATCACATAGAACTTGAAAGGTCTATTATACAAGGGTGCCCTCTGGCCCATACATTATATGTCATTATTGCAGATGCTTTGTCCTTTATTCTCAATCCAATTACCCAATAGTGAAGATCTCCTTTTTGAAAAGTTTGTTGATGGTACTGCACTTTTCATAGACTTAGAGGAAGACAATTTTGATAATATTCTTAATAGAAAAGTATTTTTTATGGCATCATGAGCTAAAATAGCTCCTCATAAGTCCAATATGCTGGGATGGAAAAAAATTCCACCTAGATGGCTTAAAAATATAGAATGGCAGTGGTTAGGTCCCTCTACCATTGTTAGGTATTTGGGTATACCCTTTTCCATTAACCCTTCTATTAATGATATGTGGGAATGGATCTTTAAGAATATTGAGAACAAACATCTCAAATGGCAATCTCACATGTTGTCTATGGCTGGTAGAGCACAAGTTGTTCAAAAGGTTCTCTCTTCATATGAAGTCTATTATGATTCTTCTTGGATGTTGGCCAGCAGTCAGATTAATAAACTAGAAAAAATTATGAGGGATTTCTTGTGGTTTGATGGGATGGGAAATAGAAAGAGACATTGTGTTAAGTGGGAATGGTGCTGTATTCCAAAAAAGATGGGAGGACTTTGTTTGAGGGATCTTAAGACACAAGGCTTGACACTGGAAGCTAAATGTATTCTAAAGGCTTTGAGAGGGAATGTGCCATGGCAATTCCTTGTGAGAAATAACATTAAGAGGTCAAACATTAAAAAAGGCAAAATTTGGAAAGACATTCCTCTACATGACATTGTATTTGGAGACTTTGAGACTCAATTTTTTGGATCCAAGGTTTTTAATATCATTTGGAAGGCATGTTGCTAGGCCAGGTCTCAAGTTTGTTCAAGAAGTACTGTTGGAAAAAACCCTTCATTCCTAGTTTTGGATGGATATATTTGGTGGGGATTATACTTAAATGGTAAGCCTTTTGCATTGACTCAATGTTGTTCAACAAAAAATTGGCATCAAAAAGGATTTTTTCTTATGCAGGATGTACTGAGGGACAAGCAATTGAGATTATGGGAAGATACTAGAGATATTTTCCATATTCCAAAATCCAAAAGAAAACATACACCCTGATTTCTAAAGTTGTGGGTAGACAATTCCCTGGTTAAATGTTGAGCTTTGTGCAGATGATTGATCTTATTAAATGGAATGATGGAAAAAGGTTATTTGAATTGTCATGTAAACAAATATATGAAATTCTTGAGGGAGAAGGAATTATTAATAGAATTAACTTTAATTGGAAAATCAATTGGACTGATTCTAGATGGCTCTTTTTCTTTGACTTTTTTTGGCATTCTCAAGTTGAACCAAAAGTTTTATGTTTTTGTTGGTTTCTTCTGTTAAATAAAATTGTTGTTGGATCTTTTCTTAGTCAATCTGATCAACAAAGTATTTTTTTTTCTATTTGCAATTTCCTTGAACCTTTGAACACCTCTTTTTTGAATGTGCATTTGCTAAAAGAATTTGGTCCAATTTTTTTGGTTTCCCCATATTGTGGAATTTGTCACAATTTTTTTCTCTTGGCATGAAGTTGTTATTGGATTTGTGAAATATTTTGATTTGAAAATGAATATCTTTTGGTTTTATTTGATAGATGAAATCCTTTGGGTCATTTGGAAATAGAGAAATGAGGAGATCTTCCAAGCCATGAAACAAGGTCTTATTGAGTTTTTTATTAAACTCACACACCTTAATATTGTCTCTTAGGTTTCTGTGAGGATAGAGGTGCCAACAGAAATATTTTTATCACTGGTGAAAGAAGGTGCAATGATTTTGTACAAAATAGACATTCAGTCTCTCACTTATGTCGAAGCACCCCAAGAAGAGAACTTTGGTTGAGATCAAAACCACAACCTACCAATCATCCAGAACTCAAATTTAGAGTATGGTAAGAGGGAAGATTATCAAGAGGTTACATACAAAAGTGAATCGGGGAACAAGGAATAAAATGAAACCTAGAAGATCCAAGGAAAAGGGAATAATAATGATGGCTGGGACAATGCATAACCAAGGAACAACACATATGGCTGGGAAGATCCATAGATTTTTTTAATGACACTTTTTTTGTATACCAACATCTCATACTCTGTATAAGTGCTTTTATGTATATGGTATAGGTAGGTTCTAGTAATAGCAACAAAAAATCTGACTTTTTCTAATAACTGGTTATGTATATTTTCTCTTAGTTGATACTCTAGTGCAATATAAAAAAAAGTGTCTTTATATCTCTACTTAGTCTTACATCCCACATTGTTTATTAAAATTTACAAAATTATCTTCACATAATAGAAAAGGATCACTGTATTCACTCAACACTTAAGCCTTCGATGCAGAGGAGAGTGGAGGACAAATGGATTTATAAGGGAAATACAAGGTTTACAATTACTCACAACGACTCCAAAGACACCCAAATGGCTTCCAAAGACCAAATACTAACCAATACTTGAATCAATTCTCCCAAAGACTTATAATGTTAGGAAATACCTATCTTGGATTAATACAATACCATTTAGGTCTTACAAAACATATCTCAGAATAAGGCATAGGTACTTTGGAACACAAGGACCAAAAATCTACTATTTCACTTTCCTTAATAGACCTAATAGGTCGCTTTTACAAAGGGACCCTACTCTAGATTCAACACCCAATCTTTCCACTTTTCACAAAGTTTCAATATGGTCCCAATTAGAGGAATATGTAACTAATTTGGTTTTATAGGCTTCCTATACCCAAAATTATCAAATCACTCCTCAAAACCCCTAAAAACTAGGGCTTTCTCAATCTCAACCCTCCACGCACTTTATCCAACATCCAATGATGGATTCACCTTCCCCTTGATATTTGAGAACATAAGAAATCATAAAAATATCCCTCCAATGGCTAGAATCCCTGCTACTACACCTGTGCACCCATTTTAGTGCTCCTTCAACATAACAACTTATTGATCTACACCCAAAATTTCACTTCTCCTAAAAATTAAGGTTAGATTCATATGGTACAAGTCAATTCATGTTAATTACATGAGAAACATATAATGATCATTTACCCTCCATAGTACTCAAAATCCTTAAGGAATCTCATAATTCTAAGACTCAATTAGACAAACCAGTAAGTGAATAACCTAATATGTAACCTCAGAGCATTAGAACTGATTCAAACAATATTTGTCCTCCAATCATTATAAATTCATATAAAATGAAATTACTTCAAAACACCATGAGAAATTCACCAAAAACAAAGATTTATTGCAATTTCTGGGTATAGTCCATACATCTACTACCTCCACCACACTCTCCTCTTCCAATATGCTCTTTAGAGGTTACATTTATAGTGTTTCATATTCCTCAAGTTGATGCCTATTGGTTGGAATTCCTTAGAATACCACATGTCCCTCAATCAAGTTTTCCCTCCAAACAACTACTAACCGTTAGAATTCAAAAGTTAGAATTTCTAACTTTTGTTTGATTGTTTTATTGGCTTCTAACTTATCAAAACCATATCTATATTCAACCTAGGATATATTTATCCTATCTAGGACCCTACCAACTATTTAGATCCCAATTAGGCACTATTGGCCCCCCTTACAAACATTTTGGTCCTAGGGTCCTTATCAGGACCCTTAGGATTTTTCATCTTGATATTGAATTGATCATTACAAATGGCCATGATATGCCTCAAAATATCCCAATTCACCTTAATGGATTCTCTGGAGTCTCCCTTCAAATCTTGTCCCCATAGGTGTTCAAATGTCCTTATAGGTGCCCCTGCACCATACACCCCAGGTGAAGAAGAAATTTTGCCCCAAAAGTTCAAGGGCCTTGTGTTTACACCCCTAATCTTCCTTGATGGTATTATGAAACTAGATCTTACTTGGGACAACTCTCCATCTCCTCATTTTGATCCTAAAAACATATTGTTAGAAACATAAAAAGAAAATGCACTATCCATCATAATTGTTTTCTATTTGGGATAGTCAACCTAAGTATGTTTAGACTACCCTTCCTTCTATGATTTAGGATCCATAAGAACCCTTCCACTTCCCTCCATGGACATAGCCACCATTTCATTTCTTGATTCCACTGGAGGACAAAAAATAGTCCCTAATTGTATCCCTGAATTCTGCAACCTTTCATCCTTAAGTCCATTGCTCACACACTCCTTCTTCTACACCAATAAGGACCTTTTAGACTCATCTACTTCCTTCCTCAACCCACTACCTTGATATCCCTACAATTTGACACATTCCTTCTCTCCAAAAAGAAATATTCTTGATTCAACTAAACCACTATTTTGCAAACGTGTCAAGATAAACTTCTTACCATCCTTGTGTACTAGATAGGCATTCTTGAACACATCATGTATAGTCATTCTCTCTGATTTTCATTGTCTTCCTAAAAGGATATAACAACATGTCATAGGAACCACATCACATAGTACCCTTTCCTTATAATCACCAATTGAAAATTCTACATAAGCCTGCTCCCTAATCACAAGGATTTGTTGAACACTTACCCATGAGGCTCTATAGGGTCTAGAAATTGAAAAATTCTCTAATTGTAACTTGTTCACCATTTCATAAGAAACCAAGTTATCAAAAGAACTAGAATCAATTATCATTTTACAAACCTTAACCTTACTAAAACAATTTATTTTAAAAATGGATACCTCTAGTCTTCTTTGTTGTTGCATGGCTTCTCCTTTTCTTACCATAAGTTATTAACCACTTTCAGGATATCCATGATATTTCCCTCCTTCCTCTTGTTGTTCATCTTTTCTATGGTCACCTTTGTCTTGTGTCAACCCAAATCTCCTATCATATTTCCTTATGTCATTCTTAGGACACTTGTAGAAAGGATGCCCTACCTCTCCATAGTTGAAACACTTACCATTGAAGCCTCTTCCAACTCCAAATATTCATCCTCCTCTTTGTCCACTTCTCTGATCAGAATCTTTCTCCTTTCCATTCTCATTGATGCTTTGTTCTTGTCCTTCATTGGATCTATTACCTCTTCCCCTACTTAGCTGTCCACTTCCTCCTCCCTATATTTCTTGTCTCCTCTTTACCTTGTCCTCAACCTTGATGGCTAATTTTTAACATTCCTCCATAGTGTCACGGGTAGTGAGACTAAGTTCATCTTGAAAATTTAACCTTATCCCTCCTAAGTATCTAGATACCTTTTCTTCTTCATCCTCATCATGTGAAATCCTTATATCTAACTTGTGGAACTCCTTGGTGTACCTTTGGACATCCATGTCCTTCTGTCTCAAAATTTACATCTTTTTGTATAATTGAACCTTGTAGTCTTTAGGAAGGAACTTTTCCTTCATTTTTTCCATCATCCTTGGACATCAGGTGATTATAGCCAGTCCCTTCTTCCATCTATCATCCTATAAGCAATCCTACCAAAGAAATGCATGCCCCTTCAATCTAGACTTTTCTATCTTCACCTTTTGTCCATCCTCAACATATTCACAATAAAAAAAAATTCCACAACACTAAACCAGTCAATAAAATCTTCATCATTAATCCTTCCATCATACATAGGGATATCAAGCTTACCCTTGCAATCATTTCCTTTGATGGTTTTAACAAGTTTTGCCTACCTTGCATCCCCAAGATCAATCTCTTTTCTTAATTCTCTCACTTCTTCTTCTTCTAATTCTTCTTCTTCATGGTCTTCTTCTTTTGGGTTCTTACTAATTTGCCTCTTCATCCTCTCCATCTCTTATTTCATCTTCTTTTTCTCTTCAACATATTGTGCCACAATCTTGGCAAACTCCACATTTGTCATTCTTGGAGACATTTCTTGAGCCTCTTCTTCAAATGTCTCAAAATCTTCTTCTTATAACATAAACCCTTTCCCTTCTCCCAAAGGTATCTCATGAGATTTGATACCACTTCATGTAGAGGAGAGTGGGGAAAAATGGATTTATCAGGGAAATAAAAGGTTCCCAATTACTCACAATGACTCAAAAGACACCCAAATGGATTCCAAAGATCAAATACTAACCAATAATTGAACCAATTCTCCCAAATAATTATAATGATAGGAAATACCTATCTTGGAGTAATCCAATAGTTTTCAAACTCCTGCACTAACTCCAACCCCCAAATCCACTCTTTAGCCTTAGTAGGCCTAGGAATCCTTATAGCCCTATTTTCATCATTTTATATAAATTAATCCCAACTAACAACTGAAAAAACTATTTATAGATTCAAATATCCATTTAGGGATTACATAACATATCTCAGAATAAGGTACGATTAATTTCGAACACAAGGGTACAAAATTTGTTGTTTCACTTTCCTCACTAGACCTAATAGGTCTCTTTTACAATGGAACCCTACTATGGGTTCAACACCCAATATTTCCACTTTTCATAGAGTGTCAATATGGTGATAATTAGAGGAATATGTAGCCAATTTAGTTATAAAGGCTTCCTACACCCAAAAGTCCCAAATCACTCCTCAAAACCCCTAAAAAGTAGGGCTTTCTGAATCTTGAACCTCCAAGCAGTTTATCCAACATACAATGATGGATTCACCTTCACCTTGACATGTAGGAACATAATAAATCATAAAATACAGCCCTCCAATGGCTAGAATCCATACTGCTACACCCATGCACCCATTTTAGTGCTCCTTCAACATAACAACTTGTTGATCTACACCTAAAACTTCACTTATCCTAAAAATTAAGGTTAGGTTCATATGGTACAAGTCAATTCATGATCATTGCATGAGAAATAACAAAGAAAAATTCATGGAATGATCATTTACCCTCCATAGTACTCAAAATCCTTAAGAAATCTCAGAATTCTACGACTGAATCAGACAAAACAGTAAGAGAATAACCTAATATGTAATCTAAGAGCATCATAACCGATTAAAAAATTGTTTATTGATGTCCTCCAATCATTAGAAACACATATACAATGAAATTAATTCAAACACAATGAGAAATTCACCAAAAACAAAGATTTATTGCAATTTTTGGGTACAGTCTGTACATCTACTACCTCCACCGTACTCTCCTCTTCCCATATGATTTCTATAGGTTACATATATGGTGTTTCATATTCCTCAAGCTGATTCCAATTGGATTGAATGCCTTAGAACACCAAACATCACTCAATCAAGTTTTCCCTCCAAACAACTACTAACTGTTAGAATTCAAAAGTTTGAATTTCTAACTTTTTATTTTATTTTATTGGATTCTAAGTTATAAAAAATATATCTAGATTTACCCTAGGATCTATTTATCATATCTAGGACCCTACCAAATATTTAGATCCCAAAGAACAAAGAAACATTCAAAGACACAACAATATCTTCAACTTATACCCTTTTCATATTTGTGTAGGATGCCTCCGATAACGCGACAAGCTCACACCCATGGACGAGGCCGTAAATGTGCCTCTAAAACACAAGTTTAGATAAAGTAGGATGTAGGGGGTACTAGAGAGGACCTCCTCCTAAACAACTACCCAACCCCAAACAAGATTTACTTAATGCTCTTGAGAATTTGGTTGGAATCATTTTGGATAGGATACCGCAGGGTAATCAACAGGCAGGACCCGGGGGTGCTATGCGTGAGCGCAGTAGGAGTCCCCCACCTAGGATTATGGAGGAGTAGGTTGACCATGAGGGTGAGTCAATACACATGCCACTTCTAGGGGAATTAGTTTTGGCTTATGAGAGGGCACCCCATGACACAGGGGACCACATCAGGGAACTAATATGCCTTAATCCACCACCTTTTTCTCGAGCCACGTGTGGGAGTGAGGCCGAGGATTTTATTTTGAGTCTTGAGAGGTTCTTTGGATTGCACCCTTATGGGATAAATATGAGAGAATTATTTGTTATCCACTTGCTGAGAGGTACAACTGCTATTTGGTGGAGGACATAGGAGATAAAGAGTAATCTAGCTATCGACACCCTCACTTGGAGCACTTTCTTAGAGAGATTCAGAGACTGTTACCTATCTGAGCACTAGAGAAAATGATAGATAGATGAGTTACATAATCTTTAGTAGAGGGGAATCACCATCACACAGTATGAGAGTAAGTCCCTGGAGCTTCTCCCCTATGTAGAATACATGAGAGACAAGAAGATCAAGGTCAACCGCTTTGTAAAGGGGTATAATGCACATATATCTGGTTCAGTGTGCATGGAAGCACCTGGGAACCTTTGAGAGGCTGTAGAAAAGGCCTTTATTGCCAAAGAGGTTTAGGGTAAAGGACAGGATGCACGAGATCGGTCTTAGAACTGAAATTCCATACCAAAGAGTTTAGGATATCTAAAATCACATTAGAAGGGTAATAATAATAACAAACATTCTTTGGGGTCTTACAAACCCCCTCCATCTCAGTAGCAGTCACATCAGGGACAAAAATAGAGAGCTCCTTAGGGGAAATAGGGCTCCAAGATCAAACAGTGGCTGAAACAGGGTCCTAGAAGGGACCATAGGTCCCAGACATCATCTACACCCCCATTTAGGACTCAGCATTCCTCGAGGGGTGGTTTTAGTGGTTCTAGCAGGACAGGGGGCTCACAGTTCTCTAGACCCCAGGGTACCCAGTTCTAGACTTGAGGACCATGTTACTCTTATGGTTCCATGGGGCACTTGGCTAGGGACTGCCCTTAGGGAGGTGGTTAGTGCACTGCAACATTAGAGCCCACTATTGGAGATTTGGGTAGATCCCATAGAGTTTTTGCAACATTTGACAACCGCCAAGAAGAACATCAGACTACAGTGATTGAGGATTCAGGTATGACTGGAGGTAACTGAGTTACTATTTTATTTGATTCAGGTGCTACAAATTATTTTGTTTCTCCATTGGTCATGGAGCATTGCGGGTTAGTGGCAGTTAGACAAGAAGTTAGTTGGGAGGTAGATTTACGCTCAGGTTATAGAGTACCAGTCACCTCCTTAGTTAAGGATTTCCAGATTCAAATTGGTATCATGAATACCATAGCATATCTATGTATCAAACCTCTTAAATCCCATGGAGTAGTGCTTGGCATGGATTGGCTTTATGCTCAGAGAGCCAAGATAGGTTTTTGACAAAAGAGGTAGAATGCTTGGATGATGACGACATTACTACAGTAATTTTAGGGGTTTAGAGGCAGGTATCCATTCATATGATCTCCACTATGCAGCTTAAGTGGAGCTTGCAAAAGGGGTGCCAATTATTCATCATTACTATCAGTGATAGGGAAGAGGAAGAGGATAAGGAAACTTCCCTTGATGATCATCCTATGTTACATGAGTTCAAAGATGTGTTTCCTTTGGAACTACTAGGTATGCCTCCCCATAGAGTAGTTGATTTCCATATAGACCTCATTCTAGGAGCTACACCAGTATCTAGAGCACCATACATGATGTCTCCTAGTAAGCTTAATGAGCTCAAGATTCAGCTAGAGGAGCTCCTTCAGAAGGGGCACATACGGCCTAATATCTTTGCTTGGGGTGCACCAGTTATCTTTGTTAAAAAGAAGGATGGGTCTCTTAGGTTGTGTATGGATTACCAACTGTTGAACAAATTAACCATTAAGAACCTGTATCCACTACCTAGGATTGATGACTTCTTTGATCAGTTATAGGGTGCCTGTGTGTTCTCCAAGATAGATCTTAAATCGGGGTACCATCAGTTGAGAATCATGGAGAGTGATATCCACAAGAAAACTTTCCAGACTAGATTCAGACATTATGAGTTCATAGTTGTACCATTTGGTCTTACGAATGCCCTAGCTATATTCATGAGCCTCATGAATGGGGTATTCAACACTTTCCTTGATAAATTTATGGTAGTGTTCCTTGATGACATATTGATATATTCTCATGATGAGAAGGAACATGAGGATCATTTGAGGTAGATGTTACAATGTTTAAGGGATAATCAGTTGTATGGAAGCTTGTCAAAATGTGATTTCTTCAGATCAGAGGTCAAATATTTAGGCCATGATATATCAGGTGATGGGATCTTAGTGGACCCATCAAAGATTGATGCCATGATGAACTAGCCAACACCTACTACTGTGACCGATGTTAGGAGTTTCATGGGTTTCACAGGTTATTATAGATGGTTTGTTGAGGGTTTCTCTAGAGTGGCACATCTTATTACATCCCTTTAGTGAAAGGGAAAGAAATTTTAATAGACAAAGAAGTGTGAGAGGGTCTTTTATGAACTCAAGAAAGCACTTACTAGTGCACCTATTTTAGCAGTACCAAAGCCTTCAATAGATTTTGTGGTTTGCACAGATGCCTCCTTAGATGGTTTGGGAGCATTACTTATGCAGGGTGGATGAGCTATAGCATATTAGTCTAGAAAACTTAAGAATCACAAGCTTAATTACCCTACCCATGACCTTGATCTTGCGGCAGTGGTGCATGCATTAGTGAGGTGGTGACACTTTCTCTTAGGGAATCAATTTGAGATTCATTCAGACCATCAAAGTTTTCAATATATATTCACTCAGCCAAACCTTAACGCTAGGTAGAGGAGGTGGATGGAGTTCTTATGTGAGTATGAATTTGATGTCCATTATATCAAGGGGAAAGAGAATGTATTTGCAAATGCTTTGAGTAGGAGGTGACATGATTTATCATCCATGATCACTGAAACAGATTTGAGAGATCGTATACTACATCATTTGCAGGAGGATGAGTTGTATGTGGAGGTTAGTCAGATGGTTCAATCTAGGATACCTCTTGAGGGAAATTTCTCAAAGTATTCCTTGGAGTCTAATGGACTATTACATCATAGAGGATGCATCTATGTACCTTCTTCTGGAGATTTGTGTAATACTATTATGCTATAGGCTCATAGAGCCCCTTATGAAGCGCATCTTGGTGTCAAGAAGATGCATGCTGATTTGAGACAACTCTATCATTGGCTAGGCATGAGGCAACACATTGCAGAGTTAGTAGCCTAATGCCTTGAGTGCTAGATGGTTAAGGTAGAGCATGGCTATCTTGGAGGGCTCCTTTAGCCTCATGAGGTACCTGAGTGGAAGTGGGAAGTTATATCTATGGACTTCATTGTTGGTCTCCCTATGTCATCTCATCGCCATGATGCCATCATGGTGATAGTTGAAAAGTTGACCAAGGTTTCCCACTTCTCACCTATTTGTACCACTTTTACAGCACCAACAGTAGCACAAGTTTTCTTGTAGGACATTTTCATACTGCATGGCATTCCCCATAAGATCATTTCTGACAAGGATTCTCTCTTTACATCATCTTTTTGGAGAGAATTATAGATAGCTTTGGGCACCAGGCTCAATGGTGTAGGGAACCTCCCTTTTTGTTATGTTTGATGTGATTTAGGGTTAGGTTAGGTTTTTAGGACAAGTGACAATAAGGTCCACTAGGGTGGATCCAATTTGTGGTCATTTCCATGTTTCTAAGAGCCAAATGAGCTCATGAGGGATATTATGATCATTTTGACCCTAGAAAGCCAAAATGTGTTGTTTTTGTGTACCTTGGGGTTAGAATGTGTCTTAGGACCCTAAATTTCCTAATGATTTTCATAGAAGTCAATCATGACCATCGAGTTGACAAAAGAAGTCAAAATGCACAAAATGGAAAAGTTGCTGGCAACATTGAAAAGTTGCTCGAGCAAATTTTGCAACTTCTTGACAAGAAGTTGCAAAATCAAGTTGGAGCGGTTGTAAATAATCATGCTCAATATATGAGCTTGGATTTGATGTTTTTGGAAGGTTAATGAAGTTTTGAATTGTAGAGCTTGTTTTTGGTACTTCTGTACGGATGATTGTGACTGTATTTTTGTAATTTGCATTATCTTCTTACTCCTATACGGTTGTGTACATATTGCGAGAGGAGATCGGACCCCATGGGGGTGTAGTTTTTTTGATTATCTTTCTTATGCAATAGGTATTTTTATTTCAAGCTCATTTAGTGTAAATTTAGAGAGTTTTTTAAGTCATTGGTCTGCAAGTGACATTCCTAGTGTTGCAGAGCTAGAAATGGTTCTAACCTAAGAACCCACTGGTGGAATCGATTGAAACCATGGGGGAAGTAGGGTTAGATTCTATAAATAGGGTTTTTGTTTTCATTTTGATTGCTTCAATGGATTTCCTAGACCAAATGGAAAGCCCTATGGTTGACTGTTGAATACAGGTGAGCCTGGATAGGGTGAAGAAGGATTTGGTTTGAGCACCCATGATCTTGGGGAAAAGACTTAGAGGCATTTGTAGAAGCCCTAGATATTATCCTTGAAGGATTAAAATGTGGGAGGAGGTGAAATGAATTTTGGAGATCAATTTGGTGACAATTGACCAAGACTGGTCCAGAGGCCTAATTAATAGGTTGAAAACTAGGGCCTGATAGAAACTAGGGTTGTGGGTGCATCCAAGAGCTAAGATTTTGGAATCTGATAGAGTTGATAGACACCTTGAAGATTTTAAAGGTCTTCTATTAGATTTTTTGGAGGATTTGGGAGCATTAGCCCAAAAACTATGAAATTATACCTACTAGGAAACATGCCAATTAGGCTTCCTAGTGAATTTGATGCCAAATGAATTGGTAAAGTGTCCAGAAGTGTGGGAAAGAGTTCTAAAGACCTACGAATGGGATAAGAACATATACAAGAGTCTAAGTGAATGTATGGGGAGATCCTAAGTAGGGGTTTTGGATTATAGAAGGAAATCAAGTGAAGAAACCTAGGTAATTGAGGGGCTAGTTGGACTAGTTGTACCTAGAGGTGTTAGAAACTTCAACCAATCAACTATACCTTGGAGGATAAGTTGATAGTGAGGATCTTGGAGGTCCATATTGGAGAAGAAAACAATAATATCTAACCATTGGATGGTTAGGAGAAATTAGTAGTGTTTTGGAGGAAAGAAATCACTAGAGTACCAAACCCTCTGCATCAGAGTGGTGTCAGAGCCATAATTTATTGAAGTTTGTGTATGTCTAAAGGGGAGGAGATTCAAGAGGCTGAAAACATGCCTCCTAAGGCAATGAGTAGGTATGCCATTGTGGAATTGGTTTAGGGCCTCTTGGAGAAGGCTAGTGTTTCTGAGACAAAGAGTAAAAAGAAGATCATTGAATGGGGAGATGAGAGTGATGAGGATGTTGAAAGTCAGAAAAAAGTGTCATCTAACAAAGGTAAAGAACCTGAGATTGATAAAGATCAAAAGGTATTCTTGGATTCCTTTAATTCCATTAAAAATGATAGTATGGAACACATACCCTATTACTGTGGCATCTTGAATGGAGAAGAGATGTTGGATTGGATAGAGGCCATAAACAATCAGTTTGACTATAAATAAGTATAAGAGGAGAAGAGGGTAAGCTATGGAAATGATAGACTCAAAGGATTTGCATTGGTGTGGTGGAACATGATGTAGGATGATAGAGTAACCAACAGAAAGAAGTAGATAGTTTCTTTGGAGAGAATGGAAATCAGATTGAGGGCACAATTCTTTCCTACTGATTATGAAATCCAAATGTACCAAAAGTTGCAGAACCTTAGACAAAATGAGATGATAGTAAGTGCTTATACTGAGGAGTTTCAAAAATTGAGCCTAAGGGCTAAAAGACAAGAAGAATAAATGGAGAAGGTGCCAATATATCTCAATGGGTTGAGACAATAGATTCAAGATGAGATTAGCATGATGGCTCCCGACAATTTGCACAAGTGTTTTCAGTTAGCCTTGAGAGTAGAGGATAAGGCTAGCAGGAGGAATGACTTCCATCAAAGAGGAAGAGGTGGTAATAGTAACTATTACCCTATTTTTCATCATGCCAAAATAATAGACAAATATTAAGGGTGAATTTAGGTGCTTTCATTTAACAGTGTCTTTCAGGTGATGTGGATCAACATATTGTTATTGCATTCAATATCAAATTTTAATTGTACTCTAGGTATTGATCACATGTCAAAATAGCCAAATTCATAAA
>MU224396.1:330472-347902 GCA_018584345.1 Thuja plicata
GGTATTTTTAGTGAATATATCATTCCTAGGTGCTTTGAAGGCCATTTTTTGTAATCATCTTGTCAGATTTTTGAAGAAATGAACCAGATTCTTTGGCTCCCATTTTGTGTACTTGTTTTTTCAATATTGAATCCTGTTTCATCTTTTCTAGCAAGTGTTAAATTGGTTATCATCTAAAGGAAGTGAATGAAATTCTGTTCCTTCTCAAGAAAATTAGCTGCCCCTTGACCTTGCTTGAGAAATGTATGTTGTTAATTCTCCAAACTATTTGTGGTAGAACCCTGATAGCATAAATTTATTAACCTATATGTTGAACAGAGATTCAGATTGTTAAAGTATTCATTCATGAGTCGGGATTGAAATTCATCTTTTTGTGAAGTTTGAATTCATTCTTGGTGTATCACCCCTATCTATTTCCAGTTTTAAAGTTTCTTTTTTCCCTTTCCCTACTAAATTACAAATCAGGAGGTGATATCCCAAATCAGATAGGAACCGGCCTAGAACCTAGAGACTCTTCCTCATCCATAGTTCACCAACAGCTAGAGGAAGTTTCCATTGTGAGGATGGAATTGTTGTGTAGCCCTAATGCCTGAGTTAGGGTGACAATTCTAAGCCCGAACAGTAACATAGGTTTCAAAGGTAGGAGTAATTTCGGTAGAGGAAAAAGCCCAAATAGACCAGAGGAGAATCAGTATATGGATAATAGTGGAGGTAATTAGTTCAGAGGATCTTTTCAAAGAGGGGGATACAAAGGAAGAGGACCACTAAGTGGAAGATTTTAGTCCCAAGGAAGATCTAATTCAATCTTTACTAGTAGATGTTATAACTGCAATCAAGTGGGTCACACAATGGGTAGATCACCTGAAAAGGCTACCTCATCTTCTATGGGAGATAGGAGGAATTAGTTGGTATAAGAAGATGGTACAAAAAGTGTCACTTCTCCCATTTCCAAGGTAGGGCTAGTATTGGATGGAGAGAATTTGATGCTGAGAAGAACTTTGTTGAAAGTTCCTACCATAGAACCACCTCAAAGAAATAATTTGTTTAAGGAAACTTGTAGGTCTCATGGGAAGATTTGCAAAGTGATAGTGGACTCTAGATCCATTGAGAATATAGTATCAATAGAGATGGTGGATAAACTAAAGCTTAGAAGGATACCTCATACCACACCCTATAAAGTTTCACGGTTAAACAAGGGTAAAAAAATAGTGGTGGATGAACAAACTATGGTTGAGTTTGAGATAGGTGAGTATAAGGACAAGGTCCTATGTGACATATTTCCAATGGATGCATGCCATATTATTTTAGGATGTCCATGGCAATATGATATCAAGGCTATACATGATGGATAAAAAAACAATTATGTGATCACCAAGCAAGGGAAGAAGTTTCAAATGGATCCATTGCAGGAACCTAATGAGGAGAAGCATGTGGGAACCAGTGTGATGCTCTTGAGTGGAAAGGAGTTTCTAAAATCCATGAAGAGGGAGAAAGGAGTCTGTTGTGTAGTGATAGTGAAGCCAAAGGAGGAGACCAAAGAGAAAGCCAATATGCCACTAGAGGTACAAGCATTGTTGGAAATATATCATGACATAGTGGATAATGGTTTTCCAAGTGAAATACCACCCATGAGGGATGTGAGTCATAAAATATAACTCATTCCTAGAGAAAATTTTCCAAACAAAGCAGCATATAAGATGACACCAAGTCTAAATGCAGAGATAGCAAAACAGATTCAAGATTTGTTGGAAAAAGGACTAATAAGGAAGAGTTTGAGTCCTTGTGCTGTGCCAACTATCCTTGCACATAAGAAGGATGAAAAATGGAGGATGTGTATGGACTCCAGGGCTATCAACAAGATTACAATAAGATATATATTCCCAACGCCCCAAATTGAGGATTTGATGGATAATTTGGGAGGTTCATGTTATTTTTCAAAGGTGGATTTGAAGTCAGGATATCACCAAATCAGGGTTAGGCCCGGTGATGAGTGGAAAATAGCCTTCAAGACCAATGAAGGGCTGTATGAGTGGCTAGTAATGCCCTTTGGCCTAACTAATGCACTTAGCACATTCATGAGGCTCATGAATGAAGTGCTAGCATATTTTATTGGTAAGTTTGTAATAGTATATCTTGATGACATTTTGATATCTAGCAGGTCAAAGGAGGAGCATATGAAGCATTTGGAGATGGTCTTGAGGAGGTTACATCAAGAAAATTTTATGATCAATCAAGAAAAGTGTGAGTTCCTAAAAAATGAATTAGTTTATCTTGGTTTTATGGTTGCTAATGGATGTACGAAGATGGACCTTGATAAGGTTAAGTCAATATTGGAATGGGCTACACCTAGGTCCATAGGGGATGTTAGGAAATTTCATGGATTGGCTTCCTATTATAGGAAATTTGTAAGAAATTTTAGTCATGTATGTGCCCCTATCCTCAACACTATCAAAGGTGGAATCAAATTTCAGTTTAAATGGACTATAGCAGCAGACCGAGGGTTTGAAATGTTGAAAAAGAGGATAGAATAGTTACCTACACTTAGGTTTCCCAATTTCAATCAGATATTTGTAGTGGAGTGTGATGCTAGCAAGCTATCTATTGGAGCAATGTTAAGCCAAGAGGGACACCCTATGGCATTCTTTTCAGAGAATTTAAATGAGGCCAAACAAAAGTACTCTAACTATGATTTGGAGTTGTATGCTATGGAACAAGCCCTTAAACAATGGAGACAATATCTCTTACCTTGGGAATTTGTGGTCTACACTGATAACCATGCTCTAATTTTCTTGAATGGGCAAGAAAAACTGAATCAAAGGCACTTGAAGTGGGTGGAATCATTGCAAGCATACACATTTGTTATTAAACATAAGACAGGGGTTAGCAACAAGGTTGCAGATGCTCTTAGCAGAAGAGTCTTAACCATACAGGAGATACAATTACAAAGTGTAGGGTTGGATGATTTGAAAGACCTCTACAAGGAGGACAAAGATTCCAAAGATGCCTATGAGGCATGTGTGAAGTTCCAACAGGGATTTAAAGTGGAGTCCACTAATTTTATGTTGCAGGAAGGACTATTGTTTAAAGGGAACCTAATGTGTATACCTTAGTGTTCAATGAGGGAGAATATTGTGAAGGAGAAACACCAAGGAAGCTTGGGAGGCCACTTTGGAGTGGATAAAACATTGGAGCAGGTGAATAGGTATTACTATTGGCCTAAGTTATAGTTAGATGTTAGAAAATTTGTAGAGCAATTCCAGATTTGTCAGAGGACAAAAGGACAAAGTAGTAACAGTGGGTTGTACCAACCCCTATCCATACCTCAAAGGCCTTGGGAGTGTCTCAGTATGGAATTTGTTTTTGGGTTACCAAGGACACCAAGGGGTCATGCCAGTGTATTTGTGGTGGTGGACCGTTTTAGCAAAATGGCTCACTTCATTCCATGTAAGCAAACCAATAATGCTTCTCAAATTGCAGGTCTATTCTTCATAGACATTGTAAGGATCCATGGATTGCCACTGAATATAGTAAGTGACTAAGATAGTAAGTTTGTGGGTCACTTTTGGAGGACCCTTTGGAAAATGTTAGGTATAAACTTGTCTTTCTCTTTAGTCTACCATCCACAGTCCAACGGGAAAACAAAGGTAGTCAAAAGGTCACTTGGGAACTTGCTAAGATGATTGAATAAGCAACATGGACAGTCATGGGATCATATCATAGGAAAGGCATAATTTTCCTATAATGACTCCACTAATAGGAGTATTGGTAAAAGCCCCTTTGAAATAGTATATGGGGTCAATCCTAGAGGGATCTTAGAGTTGAGGGATCTCAGTTTGAAGGAGAAAAGGAGTGCCCAAGGGGAGTCATTTGTAGAACATATGAAGGAGCTTCATGATCAAGTGAACAAGACTTTACAAAAGCAAGTGGAGAAGTATAAGTCCAAGGATGATCAGACAAGAAGAGATTTATAGTTCAAGGTGGGGGATCTAGTACTTTCCTATCTCAGGAAGGAAAGGCTACCCAGTGGTCAGCCAACTAAGCTACTCATGAAGAAGATAAGACCATTGAGGATTTCGCATAAGTATGGCAAGAATGCCTATGAGGTGTAGTTGCCTCTTGATTTGGAGATTTCACCCATTTTCAATGTTTGTGACCTATATCATTATAACAGACCATCTCTAGACACAGGTTAGTCCACTCTTGCAGATTTAGGGGATGATAATTGGGTGAAAGACTTTCCTACCCTAATGACATTGAAATTGGAAAGTGTACTGGATTCTAAAGTGATCAAGAAGACAAGGAAGAGTAACTACAAGGAGTACCTCATCAAGTGGCAGGGACTACCTGAAGCTGAGCCACTTGGATGACAGAGCTGGACATTCTAAAACATGGGGTCACCATTGAAGACCTCCTAACTCAAGGGACTTGAGTTCTTTTTCCCAGGGGAGTATGGTGCAAGGAACCTCCCTTTTTGTTGTGTTTGATGTGATTTAGGGTTAGGTTAGGTGTTTAGGATGAGTGAGAATAAGGTCTGCTAGGGTGGATCCAATTTATGGTCATTTCAATGTTTGTAAGAGCCAAATGAGCTCATGAGGGATATTATGGTCATTTTGACCCTAGAAAACCAAAATGTGTTGTTTTTATGTACCTTGGGGTTAGAATGTGTCTTAGGACCCTAAATTTCCTAATTATGGTCATAGAAGTCAATCACGACCATCAAGTTGACAAAATAAGTGAAAATGCACAAAATGGAAAAGTTGCTAGCAACATTGAAAAGTTGCTTGAGCAACTTTTGCAACTTCTTGAAAAGAAGTTGCAAAATCAATTTGGAGCGGTTGTAACTGATTGTTATTGGTATATGAGCATGGATTTGATGTTTTTGTAAGGTTAATGAAGTTTTGAATTGCAAATCTTGTTTTTGGTACTTCTGTACGGATGACTTTGACTCTATTTTTGTAATCTGCATTGTCTTCTTACTCATGTATGACTATGTATGGATTGGGAGAGGAGATTGGACCCCATGGGGGTTTTCTATTTTCAATTATATTTCTTATGCAATAGGTAGTTTTATTTAAAGTTAATTTAGTCTAAAGTTATAGATTTTTGTAAGTCACTGGTCTGCAAGTGACATTCCTAGTGTTGTAGAGTTAGAAATGGATCTAACCTAAGAACCCACCGATAGAATTGACTAAAACCATGGGGGAAGTAGGGTTAGAGTCTGTAAATAGGTTTTTTTTTCATTTTTTATTTCTGAAATGGATTTCCTAGACCGAATGGGAAGCCCTATGGCTGACTATTGAATACAGGTGAGCCTGGACAGGGTGAAGAAGGATTTGGTTCGAGCACCCATTATCTTGGGGAAAAGACTTAGAGGAATTTTTAGAAGAACTAGATAGTCTCCTTGAAATATTAAAATGTGGGAGGAGGTGAAATGAAGTTTGGAGATCAATTTTGTGACAATTGACCAAGACTGGTCCAGAGGACTAATTAATAGGCTGAAAACTAGGGCCTGATAGAAACTAGGGTTGTGGGTGCATCCAAGAGATAAGATTTTGGAATTTGATAGAGGTGATAGACACCTTGAATATTTTAAAGGTCTTATGTGGGTTGTTTGGAGGATTTGGGAGCATTATCTCAAAAACTGTGAAATTAGACCTACTAGGAAACAAGCCAATTAGGCCTCCTAGTGAATTTGATGCCAAATGAATTGGTAAAGTGTCCAAAAGTGTGGGAAAGAGTGCTAAAGACCTATTAATGGGAAAATAACATAGACAAGAGTCTAGGTGAATGTATGGGGAGATCTTAAGATGGGGTTTGGGATTCTAGAAGGAAATCTAGTGAAGAAACCTAAGTAATTGAGGGGCTAATTGGAATAGTTGTACCTAGAGATGTTAGAAAATTCAACCAGTCAACTATACCTTGGAGGAGAAGTTGATAGTGAGGATCTTGGAGGTCCAAATTGGAGAAGAACACAAGAAGAGATAACCATTGGATGGTTAGGAGAAATTAGTAGTGTTTTGGAGGAAAGAAATCACTAGAGTACCAAACCCTTTGCATCACTCAATTTTAGCACAACTTATCACTCAGAGACAGATGGTCACAGAGAGAGAGAGTTAATGATGAAAGAGAGGAAGGATATGGGGCCTAGGGCACACCCAAAACCAACCAGCTTGAAGATATAATGTGGAATTAACACAACACACAGTAGGAGAAGAGAAATGTAGAGATATTTTATTATTAAATAGATCAAACTCAATACATGCTAGGTTGTAAGGCCTTCTTGGTTATGAACATATACATCAAAATGTATTACAATTCAATCTTCTTACAACAAAGATCTCAGATCTTCAATATCTTAACATTTTACTTCTTTTTGTAAGACCTACTACCAAACTAAGAACATACAAAAGAATATATACAAGATACCAACAAGGAAGTCGACGCTCAAAAATTCAAAGGAGAGACCTAGATTTAGGTCCACATGGATCCCAAGATAGATCCCAAATAAATCCAACCACAAAAATTAAATGAAGAAGTCGGCCACAGCTCCAACTCCAAAAAAAAAACCAACTCGGCAAGGGCATGACCGAGCAACAGAGCACTCAACCAAAGAAGAGCCAAGCAATAGAAATAGGCATGATCAAGAAAATCAGAAAGCATGCCAAGCAACAAAAGCCGAGAAACATAGAACAAACTAAGGAATGCATTAAACATATTTTTTTGGTTGAGTAGGATTGCCAAGGACCCAAGATGCTCCTGCATCAGACACCTGGGGTTGAAAAGAAATGATTCCTTGAATCATGCATCAGATTCAACCTGAAATGAATCCAACTTAGATTGAGAAATCCAATATGAGTCCTCAATCAACCTATTTTCCCACTTTACCAGATATTCCATGTATTCTTTTCCTCTTGTACTTCTACCAACTCTCTGTTTCAAGATCTTCTCAACTTCCTCTATCTGCTTCTTAGGATAATCACTTGGTACTATTACTTCTTTAATAGGTTCATGATATTCATACAATTCTAAAATATTGAATATAGGTGATATATCCATGTCATCAGGTAATTCAACTTTGTAAGCATTTCCACTGTCAAATCTTCTTAGTATTTTACAAGGACCAAATTTCTTCATCTTTAGTTTCCCATATGTTCCAATAGGAAATCTTCCTTTCTTCAGATGAACCATCACAACATCATCAATTTCAAATGTCTCATGTATTCTTGATCTGTCTACATCATCTTTGTATTTCTGATTACTTTTCTCCAGCTTTTGCTTTACATCCTCATGCAATGTCTTCATAAATTCTGCAAATTCCTTTGCTTCAACACTTCTTTTCTCTTCACCAAAAATGTCTCTCAAATATGATATACCTCTAGGTTGTGTGCCATGAACAATCTCAAAAGGTGTCTTTCTAGTACTTCTATTTACTAAACTGTTGTATGCAAACTCTACTTGTGCCAACATCACATCCCAATTGCTTGGTGTGTCTCCAACTAAACATCTCAACAAGTTACCCAAACTTTTGTTTGTCCATTAGTCTATGGATGAAATGTAGAACCAAATTTCAACTCAGTATTTAGTTTCTTCCAAAGCGTTCTCCAAAAATAGCTTACAAACTTATTATCTCTGTCAGAGATGATACTCTTTGGTAATCCATGCAATCTAACAATCTCTTTGAAAAAAATATCTACGATATGCACTACATCTTATGTCTTCTTATAGGGTATGAAATGTGTCATCTCAAAAAATCTATCCACAACAACAAATATAGAATCATAACCTCTTGCTGTCCTCAGAAGTCCAAGAACAAAATCCATGCTGATATCACTCCAAGGTTTCTTAGGAATAGTAATAGGTGTATACAGACCATTATTTTGACTTATTCCCTTTGCAACTTGAAAAAATCCACAAATTATTACAAATTTCTAAACATATTTATACAACTGAGGCCAAAAGTACCTCTCCTTCAACAAACTCAATGTTTTATCAATGCCAAAGTGTCTAGCCAATCCACTACAATGTTTCTCCTTAATCAAATTAGTTCTTATTGAACCTCTTGGTATGCACAACTAAATTCCTTTGAACAACATATCTTCCTAAATGAAATATTCTTCATACTTACTTGATTGATTTTTATTAGGTGCTCTGCACACTCTCCACTGCTTTGAAAAATTAGGATCATCTTCATACAAATGCTTCATGTCATCAAAGCCAGGAACTTCAATTATCATTTCAGTCAACAAAGATCTTCTTCTACTTAATGCATCAACAACTCTATTAGAAACTCCACTCTTATGCTTAATCACAAATGTAAAGCTCTACAAATATTCAACCCATTTCATATGTCTCTGATTTAGCTTATTCTGAGCACCCAAATACTGTAAAGCCTTATGATCAGTATACAACACAAATTCATTTGGCATCAAGTAATGTCTCCATTTATTCATAGCTTGCACAATAGCATAGAATTCTTGATCATAGACAAAATATTTTCTCTTTGCATCATTCAACTTTGTACTAAAGAAAGCAATAGGTTTACCTTCTTGAGTCAACACATCTCCAATTGCACTTCCACTTGCATCAAATTCAACTTGAAATACTTTATTAAAATCAAGTAAGGCTAGCACAGGTAATTCAACAACCTTCAAATTTAAAGCTTCAAAAATCTTATCAGCTCCATTTGTCTATTTGAATTCTCTTTTGTCTCCTCTCATTGTCTTAGTCATAGCATTGCAAATAGAACTAAAATTTCTGATAAAATTTCTATAAAAACTTGCAAATCCATGAAATGATCTCACCTCTGTAATATTCTCAGGTGTAGACCAACTCAATATAGCTTCAACCTTCTCTGGATCCATCTTCAAACCATCAGCTGAAATCACAAATCCCAAATACACAAGCTCTTCTTTCATGAAGGAACACTTCTTCAGATTTATCAACAACTTTTCCTCTTTCAATCTGTGCAATACTTGTCTTATATGCATCAGATGTTGTTCTCTGGTCTTACTGAATATCAAAATTTCACCCAAATATACAATCACACACTTATTCAAGAATTTCTTCAGAACTGCATTCATCAGCCTCATAAATGTACTGGGTGCATTAGTTAAACCAAAAGGCATAACCAACCACTCATACAAACCTTCGTTTGTATTGAAAGTAGTCTTCCACTCATCACCTTCTCTGATTCTGATCTAATGATACCCACTCTTCAAATAAATTGTGGTAAAATACTTTGCTCCATTGAAACAATCCATTATATCATCCATCCTTGGTATAGGAAACCTATACTTCACTGTGGTCTTGTTTATTTCTTTGGAATCAGTGCACATTCTCCATTCTCCATTCTTTTTAGGTTCCACCACAGCAGGTACTACACATGGACTCAAAATTTCTCAGATCAAACCTTTGTTCAACAATTCATGAACTTGTCGATTAAGCTCTTCATTCTCAGTAGGTGTTAACCTATGTGGTTCTTTTTTTGGTAAACTAGCTCCAAGAATCAGATCCATATAATGAATGATATCTCTAATTGGTGGAAAACTATCAGGTACATTATCTAAAATGATTGCTTTGTATTCAGTCAACAACTTCTCAACTTCTTCAAGTATGTCATCTTCTACATTCTTACTTGGTTTGTTAGGAATCAAAGCATAACAAATATCATTTCTTTTCAAATCTTTAACAAAATTTCTACCTTCCATTAGACAAAATTTTATAGATGTACACAACTCATCAGCAGATTCTTCAATCAGAGGAAACAAAATTTGCTTCTTTCCATAAACCCAAATAGAATATCTATTCAACCTTCCATCATTTATATCATGTATATCATACTACCAAGGTCTACCCAACAATATATGACAAGAATCCATTGGCATAATATCACATAACACCTTATCATAGTACTTTCCAATTTTCAGATTCACAAAACATTGTTCACTCACCATTAATGTGTGCTCATCCTTGATCCATGAGATCTTGTAGGGTTTAAGATGTTTCATCCTCTCCATCTGAAAATTTGCAACCATTTCCTTAGATGTCAAATTCTCTAAACTTCCACTGTCAACAATGACTTTCCAGACCTTGGCAGCAACTCTACATGTGGTCTTGAATAAAATTTTATGGATTGGATCTTGCTTATCTTTCTCACTCCATAGTATCCTTTGGATCATGAGATTCTCAGATTCATTCGATGACTCCTCTTGAACCAAAGCATTTCTGCTACTACTACCACCTTTCTTGCTTGCATGTGTACACTCAAAGGATTTGTGTCCTTCTTCACCACAATTGTAGCAAGTTACTTGAGACCCTCTTCTACTATATCCACCTCTGGAATAATTGCCTCTTCCTCAGTATGAATTTCCACCTTTCCATTCAGTCTTTTCTTTGTCTTGACTAGTGTTTGTATTTGACTTGTTTGGTTCAGATCTACTATTTTCACCATGAGACCTACCTCTTCCTTTAGGGAATCTACCACATATGCCTCTTTTTCTTTGTTCATATCTTCTATTCAACTTTTCTTCATCTTTTAGGGCAAATTGATATGCCTCTTCAATACCTTCCATTTTTACCAAACTAATTTCATCTTGTATGGACCTTCTCAAGCTATTTAGGTATCTTGCAACTCTTTCCACTTCATCTTCAACATGTCCAGATCTGATGTCTAATCTGTAGAATTCCTCAGTATAGTCTTTGACTGATTTTTCCTTCTACTTCAAACTTTACATTTGTCAGATTAGGTTAATCTAATAATCACAAGGTAGAAATTTGTCTTTCAATTTGTTAACCATCTTATCCCATACCTTGATCTTGTCTTTACCTTTCTTCTTTCTATCCAATTGTACATGTTCCCACCATAAGGATGCATGACCTTTTAAATTTGTGCTTGCAATCTTCACCTTTTTATCTTCTACAACATTCTCATATTCAAAATATTTTTCCATCTTAGTGATCTAGTCAATCAATTCATCAAAATCTAACTTTCCATTATACTCAGGAGGATTAAACTGAGGTATGGATTTCAAACTTGTCAAGGCTCTCAGGAACCTCTCTTCTTCCTGGTCCATCGCAGGTGCAGGTGCAACTTCACCTTGAACCTCTTCAAATTCATCATCACTAACATCTTCAAGATGTCTTCCTCTACCTTGGGCTATCTCAAAAGATTCCAATCTTGCATCCATCTTTCTAAGCATATCAGCTAGACCTTGATCAATATTTCCTCTCCCACGAACCATCTTGAAACTCTCTACAATTGTAGGTCAGATCGCAACCTGCCACCCTACAACAAATTTCTTTAGAGTTTACAAGAAGGAACCATGGATCTCACTCGCTCTAATACCACCTGACGCAAGGGAGGAAGGAGATGGGGCCTAGGGCACACCCAAAACCAACCAACTTATAGATACAATGTAGAATTAACACAACACACAATAGGAGAAGAGAAATGCAGAGATCTTTTATTTTTAAATTTATCAAACTCAATACATGCCAGGCTGTAAGGTCTTCCTAGTTACGGCCATATACATCACAATGTATTACAATTTGATCTTCTTAAAATAGAGATCTCAGATCTTCAATATCTTAACATTTTACTTCTTTCTCTAAGACCTGCTACCAAACTAAGAATATAGAAAATAATATATACAAGAGACCAACAAGGAAGTCAGCACTCAAAACTTCAGAGGAGAGACCCAGATTTAGGTCCACATGGACCCCAAGATAGATCCCAAATAAATCCAGCCATAAAAATTAGATGAAGAAGTTGGCCATAGCTCCAACTCCAAAAATAAACCAACTTGACAAGGGCATGACCGAGCAATAGAGCACTCGGCCAAAGAAGAGCCGAGCAACAACACCAGGCATGACCAAGCAACTCGGCAAGCATGCTGAGCAACAGAAGCTGAGAAACAAAGAACAAAATAAGGAATGCGGTAAACATATTTTTTTGGTTGAGAAAGATTGCCAAGGACCCAAGATGCTCCTACATCAGTTAATCAAGTGCTCGAGGATATGATCCATATGTACGTTATGGACCATCAGGTTAAGTGGGAGGAGTACCTACATTTAGTAGAGTTTGCCTATAATAATGGGGATCATTCATCCTTGGGTATGCCACCCTATAAGGCCCTGTACATTAGACCTTGTAGGACACCTTTGAGTTGGGATAGGATTGAGGACATGGTAACCATTGGACCGCAGTTAGTCTTTGAGATGGAGCAATAGGTAGCCTTGATTAGGCAACATCTTAGAGAGGTGCAAGATCGATAGAAGAAGTATGTCGATGCGAAGAGGGAAGATTGAACCTACATGGTGGAATACAAAGTTTTCTTGAGAGTGCGGCCACATAAGAGTCCAATCCATTTTGGAAAGGGATCTAATCTTGTACCTTGATTTGTGGGACCATTTGATATTTTAGAGAAAATAGGACCAGTTGCCTACCGTCTAGCCTTGCCACCTAGCCTGTCACACATCCATGTTGTGTTTCATGTTTCTATTTTGATAAAATATATTTATGATGAGTCTCACATGATAGATTGGGATTCCTTACAAGTGGAGTCAGACGGGCATCTAGCATTGGAGCCTATATGCATTTTGGCACACCGAATGCTGGGACTTTGATGCCGAGAGCTGGACCAGGTTAGAGTTTAGTGGGATTGGTATGATGAGGTTACAACTTCTTGGGAGGACGCAACACAAATGAGAGCACAATATCCCCATATGTTTGATGAAATCCAGGAGGAAGTTCATGCCTATGGGGGAGGATGTGAGGCCTCACCCCGAGCCCATCGTAGCTTTCCAAATTTTTGCTTATGATAGACTTAGCACATGATACATTATATTTTGATGCACCTTGTATTTTATGCTTTATATCATGGATTGATCATTTTGGATGTTGGATACATGTTACTTTATGATGCACATGATGGACTATATTACGTTTCTATTATGAATCTTTCATTTTGAGACATTTGGTTTGGGAAAACATTATAATTATGTGATGGATGAGTGATGATATGAGAATTACTAGAAAATGACATTTAATTGAGTTATCATGCAATGTGAATCTTACTTTACGTTATATGCTTAAATGAAATTATTATTTCTTATGATCTTAGATGATAAAATTTAGTATGTAGAGGTTTCCTTAAGATTTTGAATATTGTTTATTTCCTAATAAAGTATATTTTATCTCCTTGGACTACTGATATTTGGATTCAGTGTGTAGGTATGAGACCATGGTATTAAATCCGGGGAACCAGACATAGGTATATGTGAACTCAGTTTAAGCCAAGGTTGCGTCTAATGAGAGACAAGACCTCATTATATCATGATTTAATTTTTAAATGTAAATGTTTGATTGTTTGAATTTAGTTCATAAATGTTTTTTTCATATTTAATTCTTTGTGTTTTATGCTCAAGTGGATATGCCATGTGTCTAGTGATGTGTAAGTAATTTTATGTGTCACTTGACACTTGTGTATGTACTTAGGACCATGACATGTCCACTTGGGGATTGGGTACCCACCTACCTAGGTTAGTACCAAAGTTGATCTCCATGTGTATTCCTTGGTTAGGGAGCTGAAGGTGTGGTCACTTCAATTGAATTTTGTGAGTATGCTTTAAATGGGCTTTTGGGGGGTTAGAAAAGTGCCCAGGGTGTGTTAGGGTCATTCTTAGGTAGCCCACTTGTTATACCTATGGGTAAGGGTAATTTTAATCCTATGATAACCATTGGTTGACCAAGAGACCCTTCCAAAAGTTATATTTTCAAGATGGACGAAAATCAACTTTTGGAAGCATGATCTTGGATAGACCACCCTTTCTTTTAGGTGCTAAGACTTTGCCTACCTTTTTGAGTTTCCCTTTTGGATCTATTTTTAGAAATCTATAAGAGTATTAGGGAAGATAAACCAATGAGAGGCCTTCCTTTTTCCCATGTGTTTCTAGTGGCCTTTTTAGTGGTGACCTTCCATGTTAGAGAGTTTGAACACCCACTCTCTAACTTAGAGATTTTACTAGAATTGGTGAAGTTAGGAAAGGAGGAATTAGGCTTTAAGGGAGATCTTCAACAAATTTATTTCTATAAGATTGGACTTAGGTTGGTGTAACTCATTCATTTTACTCCTTGTTTATTTATGTTGTAATGGAGAATGAATGTAGCATGTTTGAGAATTGATGATATGAATGTCTTGTGTTTTGCTTCAATGTTGTTTTGTGAAGAGCTTTGCTTGCAATGTTTTTTTGGTTTGTTGTTTTTTATGGGAGTCTCAAGGTCCACTCACCCTTGGGAGGGAAGAGTAGCCTTGGGGGTGAAGGAGTCTGACAGCCCATGGGTGTAGATTCTCTCCTCAAGGAGGAGAGGGACAAATCATGGATTATGTGCTCCATGAATCCATCCCTTGTTGCTTTCTTGGGGGTCATAAGGATGTTTCTTTTGGCTTAAAGCCATGGGGGTCATAAGGGTGTATAGGAGTAGGATAAATATGTTAAGGAAATGATCTTGTAAGCCTTGTGATGGCATTGTTTGTTTTAATTTTGGGTTTTGGCCTTCTCCCTTTTGGGTACTTGGTCCCCTTCACCCCATTTTAGGGTCATTGTGTGACTCTTTGTGTTTACCTTGGTTGGGAGTATTGTGTGAGTTTGTAATTTTTGTATTTGGTTGTTTTGTTGGAGTGTTTGTAGCTCACATTTGTTTGGTTCCCCAAGCTTGGGGGTGGACTCTTAGAGGCCTAGAATGGGAGGTGAGCTTCCCATGGTCTTTTGGGTATTCTTTTGAAAATTTTGGATGCATTGGAGCTCTTGAAGAAATGAGAGGAAAGCTTGTGACGAAAAGAAATCTGCATATCTTACTTTTGTTTTATGAAAAAAGCCTGTGTGGCTAATGTAATGTAATCTAGTTTTTGTGCAAAGGAAAGCTTGGATAGGAAGATTTTTCTTGATAAACATTTGGTATATGTGATAGTCAATGTTGCTAAATGTTTGTATTCCAAACCATGTAGTGAAATAAAAATATTATTGTTCAATGAAAAGAAAACAAGAGCTTTGTTAGTTTTTGTTAGTTTTAAAGTAACCTTGAAGTTTAGTTAGCTATGAAAGTTTCAGATTTTAATATTCATGTACTTGAATGTACATAGTTCAGTTTATGAGTAGAGTCATGTTTATATGATTCCTAATATGTTATATGTTTAAAAAAAAAACCCACATTCATAACTTCAATGTATAGATAAATTGTTGTTTCTTTTTTTTTTAATACACACTAGTGTAGATTTGCATCCAAATTTACTTGCTCTTAAAAGAAGATTAGTATTCTTTTTTTTTAGTAGATATTACTTAAAGAAATCTGCATGAGATGTTTAACATTTAGTGTCCAAACATGCTTTAGTTCTTTTAAATTTGAGGACTAGGTAAATGAAGAAAGGTTGTTAAAGAGATCTATATTCTATTTCCCTACCTAGCTTAATAGGAATTAATTGTTGTCTAATTACTTACTTAAGAGTATTGTTTTAAAAATAATCAATGTTGACTTGTTATTTGAGAAAAGAAGCTATTAAATAGACAAAGACAATCTAGCTAACTAGTCTTTTCTTTAAAAAAAAGGAGAACATATTATACATATAAGTATAGTAAAGCTATCTATTCTACCTCATTAAATTAAAAATTTGACCCTTGTATCTTCTAAAACAGCAATGGACATATATGTCTGTGTGTGTGTGTAAATATATTTAAAAATAATAATAAATAGAAATCTATTTTTTTTAAGACTAATATTTTTAATCAGCAACTTTACATATACATATACATACACACACACACACACACACACACACACACACACATCTTTAACAAAAAAGAAAAAGAAAACTTAACATAAAATAAAATAAATTAATAATAAATTAATATTAAGGAGGGCGGGGCTGTGAATCAATGGAGGAGGGTGGAGGGGAGGTGCGGGGCCTTCCCCCACCACCGTGGTGGCCTTGCCACCACGACCACCACGCAGTAGTGGCTTACACCATTGTCTATGGGGTGCAGTGGTGGGAGAGCCACCACAGTGGTGGGAGGGGCTTTAGCCTCTCCCCCAACCCCCATTCCCGTGGCTTCACAGTAGAAGGAAAGACACACAATGCCTTAAGAAAATATAACAGCCACCTCCCCTTCTGCTATGAACCCCTCAGCGCCAACAAGTAATATTTGTATGTCTGTAAATAAGTATATATACAAATTTGATATATACATTTATTTACAGGGATACACATAAGGATGTATGAGGTAGAATATTCATTTCTCCATGTATCCTTCAAACCTGCAAGTAAAAGAATAAGATCTAAATGAAGAACAATGAAAATTACTCCTAGGGTTTGGAAGAATGGTAGAGAGGAGAAAGAAGAGAAGATTATTCTTTTTAACTCTCCATAATTATGGCCCTAACCCTAATTTCAAATTAGGGTTAGAGTTTTCTTAATGGAAAGGTAGTTGACTTTTATATTATGTTAGTGCTTTTCTTTTTATGGGAGTTTAGAATTTAGTTTGGGAGGGAAATAATATTTGAAACTTATTTATCATAATACTTATGATTAAAGGGGTTTTGAGAGGGATTTTTTTTAGATGTTTTTCATTTGAAAGAATATATATATATTTTATATATAAAGTGTTTTAAGTTAATTAAAATAATAAGTCTAAGGAATGTAAATGATATCCTTGGAATGTGGAATACTATAATTTTTAAATAAATCAAACTATATTAGTTAGTGACACTCATTGAAAATTCAAGAGGAATTTTAGAACAATTTAACTAATTAATTAAATTAAGGAGAAAAACTTTAAGATTGATTTAGTAATATTATTTGACTTACAATTTTAATCGATTGAGAACTTAACAGTAGAAAATAAGAATAATGGACCATCGAACTAACTTAAAATGTTAATTGATTATTATTTTAATATTAATATGTCAATACGCTAACGATGCCAAGATAAAATCTATTATAGACCATGGAGATTTAAATATAATTAGTTTTAAATTAAATGGTAAATAAAGTTTAAATAAAGTTTTCTATCAAATATAAAAAAGTGTTGGTATCTTAATCTACAACTTCCAATGGGTTTAGGTTAAATTGGTTAGGGGATTTATGTAGCTAGATGTGATTAAGTTATTTAATAGAATCTTGTTATGGATAGTAGATTTTTAGCCTCACACCTAGAGGGTTGTTGTCAGTAATTAAAGTTTTAAACAACTGTTGTCACATAGGTTTGCACCCTTGCTGAAAGCTTCTCTAACAGCAACCTAGTGAAACATGGAATCAACCTCCAAGCTGTGGGACTTGAACTATGAGGTTGAATCTCTGGAGAAGGCCGGCTTCCTCTACTATCAGGATGCACCTAGAACTATCTCTTGCAAGGAAAAGGGAGAAGGAGATGCAGAAA